>JAODUK010084049.1:0-15120 GCA_027564635.1 Typhlichthys eigenmanni
ACATGAAGAGAATATGACAAATATTTTTATATATTTAGGGAAATTAAATTCAAAATTAAATTAACTTATCAAATTATTTTCATGATTTATGTTAGGCCAGCAGAGAAGGCCTTGCTGGCCCTGACGGCCCACCACTGGGTAAACCGCAGTGAATCAAACGCTTGTTTATATGGTGACTGAGGGTGTTGCTTTAATGAGGATATATATTGTACAGTAATATGGGAATAATGTCACACACCTGTGATACAAATCGGCGGACAAATCTCTAGACAGACCAATAAATATATATAATATTTGGAAATGTGCTGCAGGAGCAATATCACAGCAAATTTGTCAAATACAAATCAATTGTATATCTGGGAGTAATGCTAATTATACATTCAAGACACCGACTTCACCTGGCTGCCACAAGCCTGGAATCAAAGAAGACCCACAAATACGGCAGTAACCAGTAACAGTAACAACGGAAAAACGCAAAGAGAGCTCACAAAAGCAAGTTATGTTAATTAACTGGAAACAATAGACAAGAACAGAGGGCAGGGTGAACAGAAGATAACAGGAGAGCATTTAGAAAGACGGCAGGGTTACAGTATACTCACAACAAACCCAAGTAAGTATAGTAAAGGCTGCGGGAAGCTTAAGGATTAGCTATTAACGCAGCAGGTTTGTCACACTGTAAGCCTCTTAGGGAGGGACATCACCAAGTCAAGAGGCAGTGCGAATGTCAATTCAGACACTTTCTCTGGTAATTACACTATCTGCGAGCAGTAAGCTTATTTTACATGGAGGACAGACAGCTAATATGAGTGAAAGGCACAAGCATATCAAGACATTCAAAAACTGAACGACAGATGTTTGCAGCCAAGGGCAGTTCCACGGGTGTAAAGCTCTCTAATTGGTCAACATTGATATTTCAAATTTAAAACACATTGCATTACTGTACAGTATGGACATTGTGGATGAAAAGTCATGGCCAAATGCAGAAGACAGCATTGATGCAAATGAAGGTAGTGTGTGTTAAACATGTTTTTAATCACATTTCGTTCTGATCTTTGTTATAAAATATATTGCATTTGATTAGACAAAAAGCCTATATGTTGCAATAAAAAAAAATTGCATCAATGATTGCAGAATATGTAGTAATTGATTTAATTGAAACTATGGAAATTATTTTTAGTCAATTGTGATGGGAATTCCACAGTAACATATTTTCCTAATGTGAACACAGTTTAATACACTAACTGAGCACTTAAAAGAGGCATTTTGTAACACTTACATTTAGTCTTGCCGATTGTCACAATGACCAAACTGAGAATTGTACAGTTTTGATGACTTAACCAATGTACTTGTTGTCTTGTTGTATTTCAACAGAAATGTGGTTGATAAAACCACAATAATCAGGTGAACAGTGTGTATCAACCAAATACATTCAAAACAAATGTATTTGTTTTGAATGTACATTTGAATATGTTTGGAGTTTTGTACTATATTTTTCAACACTGCATCAAATATAGTATCAAATCAAAAACATAAAGGAGAAAATACATGAATTTGTACAGTTTATTTTAGTTAATAAATTACATGAATTGTCTTACAGTAAACAGTACAGTAGTACAGTAGTGCCTTTGTATATCTTTCACATCCATTTGGATATTTTCCAGCTGCAGTTACAGGTATTCTTTTTTACAATGTAATAGCTTTGTACTGTACATGTTGCTCTGTTAAGGTGACACATAATGGTTTGTGTGTTTAAGCTACACTGTACTGTACTCGACCGTGCGTACGTGTTCTTCCTGATTATTCCATTTATTTCCCAAGTCAGTTCAGCGTACTTCCAGCAATATTTGCTACAATACATAAACCATATGCCCCTAATATAGAAACAGTACATAGATAGATAGATGGATTTCCTTTACTGAAACAAAATTTGTTTTTAATCAAACACAGCCTTCAAGAAAATTGCTATTGCCAATATCACTGACGATATGAACTAATAAAATAATAACAGTGTTAGACAATACGTTCATCTGTTGCATCACATTTCTGTGTTTGATCCAAGGCTTTTTAACGTGTGTGTGTGTGTGTGTGTGTGTGTGTGTGTGTGTGTGCATGCCCACGTGCACGCGTCTTTTCTCTGTGCGGATGCATAACATCTCCTCCACTGGCTGACCTAGTTGTTTCATCCTTCCCTATACCCTATTCTCTATCATGAGGCCAGACAGACAGACTGTGACACACACTGCATACTTGTTCATAGAAGTACTAAAAATTTGTCTGCCACTATTTCTACTGAATATGGGTTGCACCATCTTGTAATGTGTGACAATAACTGAGGCAAAGCCGGGCACTGTGCGACATAGTCTGCTCGGGTCTAACTGCTTTATATGGTTCTTAACACCATACTAAATATCTCTACATGCAAGGTTTGTGGCATGTGGAAAAATAGCTTAGGTAACCTAGCATTATACTGTTGAACCACAGAGACAATATTCTCTTATTGTAGTATTCCTTTTACAGGCACTGTACTATAAAGGTCCTACACTAATTTACCTACAGTATAATAAACCAATGTACCCATATATTGTGTGCTTAGTTTCTACATAGTGTTGAAGGCAAAGGTTAAATAAGTAATTTTACTGTTATTGGCTCACCAGCAGTGGCCAGCAGGCCAGCTATGAGAAGATCAGACATGAATAATGCATTCCAGTTATCGTTCTTCCTTGTGTGGTCTGCACTTGTCAGGGTGGGCAGACCCTGAAAGGCCTTTGGACAACTCATCTATTTTTCAGTTAGATAAACCCACCTAGTTGGAGCAAATACTTCGTTAACTGCTATTATCATTTCTCTTTAGGGGTTCTGCTTTTCTGACTCGCACTCCTCTTCCTCCCACCCAATAAGGATTCTCCCTAAAACAGTGGTTCTCAAACTTTTCAGCTTGTGACCCCCAAAATGTGGAGAGACTCACACATCTCCGCTATCCCCAGAGGTGGTAGAAGAATAACAGGCATATTATTATTTGATAGTATTTTAACAGGCTATCAGCATACATAAACGTAATGTATAAACTGTACTACTACTAACAATTATGGCAAAATATGCTATTTCTAATCATTTTTAAATGTTATGTTTCTGAAAATCATAGTATAATCATAGTGTCTCAATATTTACCGTGGCAAATCTGTATCGATACATGGCCGCCAAGTATCAATATTTTATTATATAACTTGCACATGAGAATTTAACTTGATGTATACGATATTTATAACATGTTCATGTCAGTTAGTCGGCTTGACAATCACATTTTGCCGCAATACAATTTATGTGAGATGAACAAACAGATGTTAACCTTTGGGGACATAATATGAAGTAATAAATTACAAAATATCGCAGAATTTCGCAATATGTTTAAAATCGCAATAATATTGTATAGTGTGACAAGTATTGTGATAATATCATACCGTGGGGACTCTGGAGATTCCCCAAAATGTATTGCATATAGTAAATACACACTGATCTTGGTAGTCTCCAACCAAGGAGGTTAAAGGTTGATTTATGCTTCTGCATCAAAGCTGCATCGTAGGTACGCTGTAGGATCTGCGTAGCCGCATACACTAAGCCATAGCCTAACGTGCACTTCCTCAAAAATGTAGCTATGTGTAAATAGCCTGGTGTAACCAGACTTGAAATTAAAATAAATTTAAACAATCGGCATTGCTACAGATGTTTCGATCATCTAGCTCTACCACCATTTCAAAACACTATTGACTTTGTCTTCTCACTAACCCACCCTGATTAGTTTAATTTTGATGTGAGAATCAGCCTGGTAAGCCTAGGAATCATTTTCAATGTGTCCGAGCAGCATCTGAACTTTCCAATCAGCGTCGTGTTGATAGCTACAGGCGTGGTTTAGGTTTGCCAACAGCAAAAACGTCCAGATGGTTCATTCAATCAATTGCCAAGTTTTTTTTTAAAGACCCGCCCTTTACAGTTTCAACGTTCGACTCCCCAGATGGAGTTGTGACAACAATCCATCGGCCATGTCAGGTTAATAGGCGACTTGTGTAGTGAACTGAATAGTTTTTACGCAGAAGCATAAATCAGCCTTTACCTCTTTCCTGTGTGCAAGGCAAGTTGTCATCGCAGCAGTCAGTCCGCTCAACTTAATTAACTCAAGCACTGCATATACACTGTTTCTTAAAAGACAATGTGTATGTATTACAATGTGTATGTATTACTGTACCTTCCACATGGGATTTCTTTATTTTAAACCATTCCATGTCATCTTTACCTTTCAACCCTTTTCATCTGATGACACACACTTTCATATTCATCATTGGTGATGTAATAAGAATAACAGGTGGTCTAATCATATAAATAACCTAGTGGATGGAACAGACAGTCAGTAAAGGCACGGGGGCTATTTTATCGCAGCCCCATTGCTGGGTGACTACATTGCATCAGTGAATGAGAGGATCTGTTCTGAAGTGATGATGTTTAACACAACCACTGACAACCCAGGGCCAAAGATCACCCCGTGTTACAGTAAAGTGGTTCACAGGGGCATAAAAGTGTGTGTGTGTGTTTGTATGTGCGTGTGTGTGTGTGTTTATCAGTAATTGCATTCTCTGTGTGTCTGTGTAAGTACAACTCACATATGCTACATATGAAATGACTAGAGCTCCCTGGAAGGTCAGGTGTCCAATGCCCCATGACAGAGTGAAACCGTTGTTGTGGAAACATTATGTTTGCACAAGCTCCTACAGTATCTCTAGAAGGAGCGTTAATCAGCAATAGTGGGAACGAAAGGGGTACAGCGCTGGATGTGTTGGAGAACAACAGAGGAGGGTACTGTATAGGAGAGGCCTGCTCTCCTATATAACCTTCAAAATAGGGAGAAATTGGGTGAGGGAATAGAAAAGAGAATAATAAAAGAGATTGAGCTGTCTATATATTATTTGAAGGTTAAATTCTGATCGAGCTCACAAATGGATTGTGATAAACTGATGAATATTTAAAACCACAGGTCACACAGCTAATGCACACACAAACACCCTACATTAATATAGTGTTGTAGCAAGTTAATGTCTACCCAGCAGAAAACATTAAGAGCCATATTATTTTATGTAATAACGGGACAATATAATATTTTGTAAAAGTCACCCAAAATTGTTATCGCAAACTGACTTCCTTTGTTTGAACAGTTTTAAAATTGTTGTGGGAGATGGGGGAATATCAGGGAATGTCAGGGATGGCCATGTGGAATAAGGTGAGGGAGAGGTTACGCACTTCCTCGTGTTAGAAACCAAAACAGCCTGGTTTCTAGTGCAGCAATACAATCTTCAGTTTCTCCGTTTTGGAAGAAAAAGTCAAACACAATTTTAAGGCCATGTCCAGATGGTAAACATCTGAAAGTGGACTACGAGTTATATGTAGTAGCTACCTCTAGCATGTACAATATATACAAAAACTGCACATGGCCTCTGGAGACAGTGTATTTAACTTTAGATGAACATGCCTAAACTAAAATACAGCAATGCTTTTAATTGGGGCAAGTGTATTGTTGTTCATTTATTTGAAATGATATGCTCAGTGATTGTGTGTGTGTGTGTGTGTGTGTGTGTGGTAAAGAAGAGAATACATTAGTGACACCTATGATGCCTAAGAGGCTCTCAACAAAGGCCTGGAACAATCTGTTCAACATTATGGTTCACCTACCTACTGCTCTGAAACGTCTTTGGCCATATGTCAAAGGCTTCCATTCAAGATTCAACTCAGCAACACGAAATGAAGTCCAGAAGCAGAAACAGCCATTTATCAAGATACTGTCGATACACAGTTAAAGGAACCAAGACATGAGCTGAATCACACTTGAGGTGTGAAAAAAACGGTGGTGTGCATTCAGGTGTGCCTGAAACTTCTATCGTACCATTTTAAAAGGCACTTCAATCTTTTTACTCAAAGGTGGGTTTTGATCTTGCGGTTCATCACGTTGTGTTGCTCTCCTGTGACGGCAGACATCACACTGAACTGACTGGAGTTGTCTCTCCACCTACTGTATCTCTCCCATTTCTCCATCGTTACAGTACATCCCTGCCCAGCCTCCCCCTAGACAACATGAATCATCCTCGTCTCGCAGGTATCCATCTCACCTGATCTCCATTTCTCAGTTTATCTCTCAGCTGAAAAGACAGCTTTTCCTCTCACAGCTTGCAGTCTTTTGGTCTTGTCAGCTACCGTATGCTCTGGGGTGTGTGTGTGTGTGTAATGTTTGCATGAGGTCTGCGATAGGTTTCAGTTTTCTAGTGGCTTTGTGTACTCGAGTATACTCGAGTACTGTATATTGTCGATGGACTATTATGAAAGACTTGATTTACCCACCTGCGTGCATTGGACAGATGTGTGGGATCAGAGAGCAAAGCATCAGCTGTCCACAAACACAAACTGTCATACTATCCTGTGCTATTCTACCATTTTAAATGAACTGAGCCCAAAACACAAAGCTCAGGATGCGGACTGCATACACTACATAAAATCACAACATTCAGGGTATTATGAATAGGTTACAAGATTGCACAACTCAGCGTAGGCATACTATAATGGACCTGGTCATTGATTTGGTCATTCTCTCAGCTCACACACACCTTTTCTCTCCATAATCACAAGTCTGCTGGATGTATGTTAATGCAGGTGTGTCTGAAGGAAGATAATGAATATCCAAAGGCAAAGACAAATGGATGTTATTTCTATGACAACCAACTTGAGAAGCAAGAATAAACCTGGTTTGTATTTCTTATGATATGGGATATGTTAAACACATATATTTAAACATTACAGCACGTTTAAAACTTAAGCAACACAGAAAGGTTCTACTCTATGCTAATGATGGTTATTGTATTAAACGTTTTAACAAAGAAACCATTTTTAATAATTCTGATTGTAAGAACTTATAAAGCAGCATATATAAGACTTTAGATAACCAAGCTCAGACACAAGGTCTCCAGTCCCTGAGCAGTCTGGGAAATTCTAAGCAGGTGAAGAAAACAAATTGGGAAGAAAAAAAATTGTGAAACACGTTGCTATGCACTTGAGGTTGAAAGAAGGACGTTCAAGAAAATTAATCATTTTTATTTTTATCGACTGAACTTTATCAACAGCATCAAGGTAAAGAATGAAATGGTATGTTATATTGTACAATGCTTGACCCTATACTTCTGTAAAGTCCAGAGCGTCCTTGCTACAATTGGTTCACACTGGTGTGATGATCAACCTGCAGCTTTCACACAGAAAACCAACACACCCAAGCCACTGGGGTATGATAGGATGGTGTGGTGTGATGGTTGCTATAACTGTTTGCTCGTGAGTTTTACATGAACCCAGTTGCTGGCAGAGAGACAGCCAGTTATGTTGGATTAATTGCTGAGCTCGTAACTCGAGATTGGGTCACGTCAGTTGGCATATCAATATAGTCTACACGTGCACACACACTAATTCCTTGGATGTTTTTTCAGAAGATATTTTAGTTTTTAAAGGATAAAGCTGGCATTTATAGCAGTACAGTAAACATATCTTAATTAATCATAAGGATGGTTCATGTAGTCAAAGGCTACTTATCTTAGAAGGCTTATTATCATTATCAACATTATCAACTATGTTGATTATTTTGAAAAGATCACGATTTTTCCTGAAACATTTTAAAGTGACTTTGCTGTAGACTTGAAAGAAGGCTCACAGGTCATAAAGATGTCACCGCTAACTATTTTTCATATTGGTGACTTATTTTTAATCTTAGTAATGCTGATCAAAGCCACAGTGGCTCTGTGACTTGTTTTAATTCATTAGTTTTTGGACTTATAATGACATCTTTGCTTCCCGGGGAAGAGCTGCAGCCAGTGTACATATCTCATTGGCTACAGCAACAATGTGGAATAAAATATGCGTTCCACATTGTAAATTCTAATTTTGTTTTTGGTTACAACATGCTTGGTCAATATTGTGGTTTAGGTTGGATAATGGAAGCAACACACAAATACGTCTTATTTTTTAACCTTTACTTAGCTTTTCCCCTGCTGCTGTGCCTTTGGCATTGCTGTGCCCTGCAGTACCAGACCAACAGCCTGCCACCCACCCACAACCAAATGTTCAGGAGCCAGTAATTTAAGTCAGACTCAAAAAGAAATGTCTCTCAATAGCGAATCAAGCCTTGATGGCAGGAAATACTGAAGAAATATAATATAATTGCACACACAATTACCCAGAACTGCCTGGAAGTGGAAGGGAGTGCTTTTAAAAAGAGTGCTTGATTGTTTACAGAGACAAAAGATGACATCATACCCCTTAGCGGCTCTAATGCTATGACTTTACACAGGCATATCAGTTTAACTTTATATTCTAGCCTGACAGCAGACAAGCATTGCATCTTTAAGATTATCAGTTTAAGATGCAGGTAGGTCAGCTTGGCCTGTTAGAGGCACAATTTGGTCAAGAAACACAGCTGTGCTTTATTCACTCGGCCTTGGGCAGACTGAATTAGCGTTAGTTCACCCTCTGTTTTTTCTGCTAATCTGGATTGCAGCGTCGTGAGACCATCCTGATCTCGCAAGCTTCAGTTTGACTAACAATCAGTTTGGAGAGCATTGAAATAATTGTGACTGAGTCCGAGTAACTATTGTCCTGACCAATCAGTCGTACTGATAGCTACGTGCCTGGTTTAGGTGTGCCGCCGATCAAAAGCGGCAAGAAAACAATAATGGCAGTTCCTAAAGTGGTTAACGTAGATTGTAATAGCTTCCATTTTCTATGAAGTATTTCTTGATTGAAAGATGAGAAAATAACAGCACTAAAGGCTTTTCTCGATGGAATATGTTTTCACTCGTAGTTTGATTTAACAACTGGCTTCACTGGTTCAGAGATTTGTTCAATCACCTGACAAGACGTTTTTCAAAGTGCCTGCGCTTTAAAGCAGTTTCAGTAGATGGCTTTCCAGATGTTTGTGTGTAACAACCATCTGGCAAATCAGGTTAGGCTAGATCACCTAAAAATATATATATACTGAAATTGTTAGTGGCAAATTGACTGACCGAAGAAGGACTCTGAGATTAACTTTGTGAATCAGGTGTATTGATGATGAAAGGGTAGTGAACAAGTACAGATGCTAATAGGCCTATTCAGATCTATATATTCCTTTAAATTGTTCTCCTAAATTCCGTGTTATGCTTTTCAGACATCCCTTATTATATTAATGCACATTATAGACGTCCTTGGAGGCCTGAGGCCTGGACACACATTATCAAGGCACAACAACACTAACAATAAGATCTCATAACATTACCGGTTGGAACTAGTTCATGACCAGGGTCTCTCTAAACGATTAGCAAAACATTTGCTATTGATCAGCTATGCCAACAGTGTTTTTGTGCAATACGCTTAGTTGTGTTCTTCTAACCAGTGCCATTTAGTTTCAACTAGTATAACACTTTTGTGCTACATTATAATAAAGGTACAAGTTGCACTTAGGGCTGTAGGTTATACACTAACCATGCCACTTATGATTTTATGATAATTATTATTTTGCTAAGTGGGCTGTTAAGTGATCACACAGAGTGCTGTGAAGGCAAGGGTAGTGGAGCTTATGTTCCTATAAATGCAGTTCAAAGTTTTTGGATAATTGAAAATTAAAGAGCTGTCACACAAATAAACCATAAAGGTCTAATAAAAAATCAAATGCAAACTGCAAACTAGTTTGGCTCCGCCCGACTATTGCTGTCAGCTCATTTTGTTTTCGCTGAGATTATAGTCTGGAAGCCATGCCTGCATTAGTGTTTTCACAGCCACCCTGCTGGCGGCACAATCAGGGTGGGCAGGTGCAATGACGTTGAAGTTTTGAAATGGTGGTGGAGCTAGATGAAGCGATTTCACACAGTTGAAGCAACGCCGATTGGTTAAAAGCCTGTCCAATCATTTCAAAATTAACCAGAGGCCTACGCCCAGTAGGAGGCAGCGACTGCGAACACTTCCCAATGGAGCGTGGACAGACTATATTCACAAAGTGAATATTGTGTCTGGTAACCAGGTTAGGTCACCATGTTGGATGCAGGAGTTAATGGGAAGACATAAAGACCTAAGTCACAGGCGTCAAATTGTATGGCAATACGCCTGGGTCTGAGACAACTAGGTCTGGAATGCAAGCCTTATGTTCTGCTCCCGGTCAGCACATTGTCAAACACAGCACACCACATCCTGCTGTGTACAGTATGGGGCTGTGTAGAACCATACCAGACACTACCCCATTACGACCACCCAGATGTACATAGTTTTTATTAAATTACATGTATTAATTAAATATACATGTTTAAACACAGATTAATTTAAAACATAAGCAGTCTGTACATCTATATATGCATGCGTGTTTAGTTGTTAAAACCATAATGTGGCTGCTGTGTGTGTTGGTGCAAGCACAGTCACATCACATGGGTGGGTGATTTACATTTACATTTCCCTCTGGTCATCTCACCATGTGCTTTTACAGCCCAGTGGCTTCACAGAGCAACACTTGGTGAGACTGCAGGGCTAAGCCTGCCTCAACAGGCTCCTCACCATCTCACTGAGGACTCCAGGGCCAGATGGCAGCTAATACTGTATAGCAATGTAATGGGTATCATAATGCACTACAGGCAGTGTTGGGCAGTAACTAGTTAGTTACTGTAATATTATTACTTTTTTCAGTAACTGTACTGTATGGTAGACTAATTGAACCAACCTGTCCAATCATCTGGTTTGAGAGGCTGTGATGTTTGCACTTTGGCTGATTGACTTGGCTGATTGTTGACTCCTAAGGTTTATTATTGGTCCAATAAACAGGATTCAATTCTAAAATGAGCTGGCTACACTGGTTGTCATTTTTACGAAGGGGCGAGACAGGGTAGTAATTGTGAAAGTAATATAGTAATGTAACTAGTAACAAAGCTAGTTGCTTTTAATACCCAGTAAAATATTAAAATACTAGTTTTATTTTTCGAAGGAGTAATAAGTAACTAGTAGCTTATTACAATTCCTGAGTAATTTGCCCATCACTGACTACAGGTCTGCACTGTAAACTGGGGTGTGGTAAATGTTTAAGTGGAGAGAGCCCAATAGGCTACATTACCTGTGCCACATTATATATGCAGTGTATTTGTAGTGCAGTGTCACAGTACTACGTAAGGGATGAGAACTAACCTGGAACTTGGAGAGATAATGTAAGCCTACAGATGCCCTGGTGGAATAGTTATGTGGGAGACTTGCTGTTGCCTACAGGTGTTGAGTAGGATTAATAAGGCTTTCTGTTATCTGTTTACTGTCCACTGTCTGCTGGGTGTGATAGCACATATAGCTTGAATCCTGTGTTCAGAAAAGTAGCTGCCAATTTCAGCTTCATAGTTTACCTCCACAACTGTGTACAATATAACAAGACAAAATACGGTTAAATAATTGACATCATCATCTATTTCTAATGTTTTAAGTGTTAATTATCTGTTACGCATGATTTGTTACATTTCGTCTCATCATCATCCTTACTGTATGTATCCTACAGTATATCAGTATAGTAAACCATCTGTCACAAAATAAACATGAACCTGAATCAACAGAATTCCAATAAACTTTGCCTACAAAACAAATATGAATAAAAAAATGAAATAAATTAAAACATGGAAAAATGTAAACTGCATTAAAATAGTTCTGACAAATATTTTATTTTTGATAACATAATATCACCACGACATGTACTTTGAGACTGAAAATAACAGTCATTAATCATCTTGCCTGGTTAAAACTCCAAGAAATATTGCTTATAAAGGACTTTTTCCCCCTCAAAATCTCTTGTGAAACCCCTACTGATAATCCTATTTCATCTCCAGGTTTATCATCTGTAAACAGATTATATTTGACACTGTTCCTATCTTTTTCTCTATGCAGTCATGCTCCTAAAGCCCCGTACACACTGCGAGCGACTAGCAGTAATGCAGCGACAAGAGACAATGGAAAGTCAATGAGATTCAGCGACTTTGGCGGTTACTAATCTCAATTTCAGGTGACACGATTGTGGCAACTACTGTACCAATGGGATCTAAGGATATTGTCGACTGACAGATTGACTGAAACATTTCAAGTGGGGAAATATACGAGAGGGATACCTAGGCAACCACAGCCTGGACTGTAAACAAGCGACCAGTTTTCAGCTACAATGCGATGTGCAACAAGCGGACCGCTTGCCGTGTGTCCGGCGCTTAATCGTTGTTGGACCAGTACATGCCTGCCTGGTGCGTAATCAACCACATTACCTCCAACTCACATGGTGGCTGCTGGTGGTCGCCAGGTGGTGGTTTGTCAGCTCTATTAACACAGTGGCCTGGCACACAATGGAGAGGGATAGACCAGCGTTTGACCTGCTTTGGCCACCCATCACACCGGGCAGCCGCGGCAAAGTGTCGCGCCCGGGTCCTCCAGCAGTGGTTGACCGGCTGGCCCTCTCACCCTGCCCCCCGGGGCAGACGCTGCACATCTAGCTAGGCTTTAGAAAACAGGAGGATGACACCTAAAAAGGTAGAGAATGGGGACAGAGAGAAGAGATGGAGAGATGAAGACAGGAAGAGAGCAATTGATGGAAAAGGAGGAGAGGTGTCCAGAGAGGAACAGTGTGTTTGCACAATTACGTGAGAGAAGAGGAGAGGCTGATGCCAGGGGGTGGAGGTAGGGGGTCTGTCTGCTAACACTTTGTACTTTTATCTAAACTGGGCCGTGCTGGATGGTTGCCACAAACAAGGAACAAACCTCACTTTCTTTTTACTCTAATGGCAGAGGGTTGGTTCAAAGCAAGCAGAGGGCAGTTAACGCTGGATAGTACATGGAAACTCTCCCACCTTACTCATACTCTCTCTCTCACACACACACACACACACACACACACAAAACTGTGCTGCTTCTATAAACAGCAACCCAGTTCTTCCCTGCAGATCATCAGTGTCAGTGAGGACAAGAGCAAAACCAGCAGTGTGCATTGTCTCATGAGCTATAAGAACTTTGGTATTACTCCACATAGAAATTGTAGCTTGCTGCAACATTAGCCTACCGGCATGTAGTTTTCGTGAAATAACTCATTATATCTATTGCTTTATCTATCTATTCCCTTAGTCAGACCCTGGTCTCAAGGTCTTAGGGGCCTCAAACCTTCGAACACCGTGGTGGACATCGGTGGTCAGGGAAGCCGTCCGACTCAATAAGGAGGCCTTTCAGAATATATTGTCCCGGAAAACTTTGGAGGCGGTTGCAAGGTACCGATGGACTTGAAGGGTTGCAGCATCTGCCGTAAAGCAGAAGCAAAGAAGCGGGTGTGTGAGAGCTTCAGAGAAGCCATGGTGAAATACTTTCGGTCGGCATTAAAGTGTTTCAGGAAAACTGTCCGCCACCCCAGGAGGGGGAAGCAGGGAACCATCCAAGCTGTACAGTAAGGATGGGACGCAATTGACTTCAATTTAGGAGGTAATTGGGCGGTGGAAGGAACACTTTGAGGAACTTCTGAATCTGACTGACACGCTCTCTATGGTAGAGACAGAGCTGGAGGCTGTTGGGGGACCATCATCAATTTCCCTTGGGGAGGTCACAGGTAGTCAAACAACTCCACAGTGACAAAGCCCCAGTGATTGATGAGATCCGTCCATAAATGCCAAAAGCTTGGGATGTAGAGGGGATGTCTTGTCCTGGTTGTGGAACAACGGACCAGCTCATTAGTCTCGCAAGGATCCTAAAGGGGGCCTGGGAGTATGTAGTTCTGGTCTATGTGTTTTGTGGATCTGCTGCCCCGCGACCCGACTCTGTATAAGCGGTAAATATGGATAACTTTTATGTAACTTAGGTAGCAGTCGTGTAACCGAAAAAGACCACTTAGACCAACTAGAGCCATGGAAGTCATGGAAGTTTGAAAATTTCAACGGTCACATGGTTCATGGAGAGGCAAAACATATGGCAAAATGGCTAACTTCCGGGAACTATTTTGAGGCTCCGTTGCTGTGACAAAACGGTTTATTTGAGTGAACGGAGATGATGCAACTCTCTCTTTACATGGCTCTGGTTTCAACATATGATTTATGGTACAATTTACACCCAGTCTTAGGCTCAAACCTAAGTGCAATTGGTGCAACTGGCCCCAGTAGGCTAATTGTACTTTGAAACCCAACTATTCTGTTATACTAGTTTCCTAACTATTTCTACAGTACTTACGAATACTATTATTTTAAATTAATTTAGCTATCTACCCCCACGGCGGCATCAGAATAAGACTTCTGCAATGGCTTCCAGTGAGTTTACACACTCCATCTAAGATAATTGTAGTTTTAGTAGCAATCAAGGTGACAGCTTCTCAAAAAAATTGAAAACCAAAACCATTGCGTTTATCATCCCTGTGCATTCACAACGTCCTTAATAACCCTCTGTTGATTCAGTTCTCACTCGTCAGTTACTTGGCACGCTTGAACAGCATCATTTCCGACAGCCAAAGAGATGAGTAGTTGGTGCCATTGTCTGCCATATCCATGGCAATTGATTTCAATCACGTTTTGCTGCAAGCAAAACACATGAAAAGGCCATAAATTAGTCTCTGGAGTATGAGAAGAGGGGCAGACTAGCATACACACAGTCCCTGACATAAACTAGAAATGCACTTTGAATCAGAACATATTTAAAGTGAATAATTTACTTGAATGCCATTATTTTTTAAATCATACATGTAAATTTACAGAGAGCATGACATCAGGTGTAAGTTAAAGGTGGAATATTTTGGCGTGTTCAAATGGTGTCGTGTTTACCATTTTCACGAGACGAGTCCAAATGAATGCCACCCTTTGTGGTATTCACAACAATAAATTATCTGAAAGCACTGAGTTTACGAGTTGTGACGTGTTTCCGGACTTTTTTCAGAAAATTGCAGAATCAATGAATATGACAGTTGGGGTCTCAGAACAGTACAAATATGCTATTATTTGGCATAATGTAGTGGGTGGCAGTAATAAAGAACAAATTATATATATATATATATCTTGTTTATCATCATATATATATATATATATATATATATATATATATATATAT
>JAODUK010084060.1:0-13634 GCA_027564635.1 Typhlichthys eigenmanni
TTGCTTGGAGTTTGGAAGTTTCTTCATAACTGGGACTATGGGTGTTGCCCATTCACCCCATTCCACCTTGGACAAAACACCCTCTTGCTCCAAGTTGTCCAGTTCTGCCTCTACAGCAGGTCGGATGGCATAAGGTACTGGTCGGGATTTATGGAATTTTGGAATTGCATTGTCCTCGACTGTAATATTTGCCTTAATGCCTTTCAGTTTTCCCAGTCCTTTTTCAAATACCTGTCCTGTGTTCTCCAATATTTTAGACAGTTTCTTGCAGGTATCACTGTTGTCATCCTTTGTTGACACAAACAGTGCCTTGATGGTGCCCCAGTCCAGACGGATTTTCCTTAGCCACTCACGTCCAAACAATGGTGGCCCACCATTGCTCACTACATAGAGGTTCAGACGTTCGGTATTATTTTGGTAAGTCACTGCGACTTTTATCTTTCCTTTGGGGCGCACTAACTCTCCAGTGTAGGTTTTCAAATGTTTCTTTGTCTTCTTTAGAGGTAAGTGTAAGAATAGCTTTTCGTAACTTTATGTGGATATTACCGATAAACCTGAGCCTCTATCCAACTCCATTTTGAGTTTCGTTCCTGACACCTTTGGAGAAATCCATATTATTTCACGATTTTCCACTTCATCTACACTATGCAGATCGAGGCAAGTCAAATCACTCTCCAGATCTGTATCACTCATTTGTTCATCAGAACTGTGCTCTGTCATTTGACGTATGCCTTTATATTTGACTCTTTTAGGTTTCCTGTCAAAGTGCACCTGGTGTATTCGCGTTTTACCTCCTCTACACACTCTTTCAATATGACCTTGTTTATGACATTTTCTGCACTCTTTGTCTTTAAACCAACAGTCATTTGGATCATGTGACATTTTTCCACAACGGTAACATTTCCTGTTAGATTTTATTGTCATTTTATTTACTTCACCTTCCAATGCTTTTTGGTGAATCTCCGATGCTCCCTTCGCTGCCGTTTCCATCGATATGGCCACATTCATTGCAATTACCAATGTGAGATCTTTCTCAAATAGCAACTTCTTCTGTATTCCCTCATTATGCATGCCACAAACTAGTCTATCTCTTAAGGCAACTGACAATCCTGTTCCAAATTGACAGTGTTCTGATAATTTCCTCAGATCAACAACATGTTCAGAAATAGTTTCACTTTTACTCTGATTTCGTTTGTGAAATTGAAATCGTTCAGCTATCACTAGCGGTCTTGGATTTAGATGTCCCTGTAGAGTATCCACTATTTGTTTAAACATTTTATCCGCTGGTCTTTCAGGGGTTAATAGATTCCGCAGCAGGCCGTATGTCTTTGCTCCCATTAGACTTAGTAAAACAGTGGCTTTCTTTTGGTCAGCTACGTCATTGGCTGTACAGTAAAGTTCTACTCGTTCAATATAAGTAGCCCCTAACCCTAGGTATCTTCAATACTGCTATCAAATGCAGCGATTGTTCCTATCATCGACATCTTTCCACCATTCCCCTTAACTTAGCTGTATACGAGCCGTGATCGCTCGTCGTGCGAGCTAGAGCACGAGTCGTTCTCATATCTCCGTTCTCCGCGGTTACGCAGCCGCCGCAAGACACGTGAAACGCAGGTTCACAGCAACACACCTCGTCACCAATTTGTTGTGTCTGTGGCCGTATAAAACAGAACTACATAATAAATACACAGAGACGTACTTGTCAGCCTACAGCTCTTTAGTGTAACAATCGGAACTCAATTAACATAGACACAGCACTCAGTATCAATGCGCTCTAGAACCATAGCGTAATAAAATAGTTCTTAACATATTCATATTTAACACTTATAATTCTGAACGGATTTCTCCCTACGTCAGTGTGACTTACATCTAATTGCTTACATATTCTGAATAATTATTTGAGCAATTTCTTAACAGTAATATCTTGTCCAAACATGCGTTTTTAGTTAAAACACAGTAGCCTACAATTTGCAATTCACCATGTTCACTCAGCTAATGGAGCAAAGTACTGTTAACATGATTTGGTTTCTGGCCTTTAAGTTATTCTGCTGCTTGACTCACTTAGAGTTAAATTGTTCCAGCTAACATTGTGTTTAGTTATCTTAATATTTAACTTTTTAAGTGGTTCAAGCTGACTGGGCTGGTTTTAACATCGTGACATGTTTTAATAACAGCTGCCAGCTAATGTTAGCTCCATTATGGAAGTTTGAATTAAACATGGCTGGAAGCTAGCTATAGCTAGCCAGCTACTAAATAATACAGCAGGCTCTCAGTCTGAACTGGAGAAGGAGAGAGAATAGAGAGACAGAAAGCAGTAATTTGTAAAAGTTGAGTAGAATAATTACATGTACTGTATGTAAACTAACCACCCTTAAGGCCACCAAGGGTGATATAAATTGTTTTCATGTAAGTTCAATTATTTGAGTTTTTACTTATATTATACTAAATAACAACATATAAACAAACATTTGCAATGCTGAAATGCGGCATTTGTATTATTCACTTAAAGGACGATTTTTTATACTTTCGCCCAACAATGAAATGGTTGAACCAATTATGATGAACCATTGATATAACATTACAAGCAACCTATTGTTTATATAACAATAGTTTGGTAAATTTTTTATAAAGGCCAAAAAGTCTACAGAGTTAAGAAAACAAATGTGAAAGTTTTGCTGCAAAGCTCATAAATGAAAGTTAACATTGTGTTTTCTCACTAAGAAAAAAAGCAAGGAAAACGTTTTCTTCCATATCTGCCATATTTATTTCTTTGTCAATCAACATTTGTATTTTTTAACATATCCTACAATTATAGTTCTTTTTTTATATAAGCCTTAAGCAAATGGTTGAGTCATAGTATCATATCAAATTAAATGTACAACAGTAATACCCTTTGTCTCACACGGAGGGTGTTATGTTATTATCTGCTCAGGATACAATTACTCCATATATACAGTATTTACATATAAAATTGTTGTTTGCTGTTATATTAATATTTATCATATAGAGCACTTTAAATATACTATATGTATTTGGTATTTTTGTGCCTGGTGAATATATACTGTGTCTTAAACAGCAATGATACCCATTTGGTACATCAAAACATATATGCACGCATTCAGCAGTATTAACTGTAAGTGAAAATGAATCAACTTGTTCACTTATGTGGGTGATCAAGAGTTCTCCTGCACTACGGCAACAGATCCATCATCCATCCCATCATCAACATGATGGGAGAATGGTGTTTCATAATTTTATTCAAATGAGAATATTTAAGAAAAGGCTGAATCTACAGAAAAGCTCACATTTAGACCTGTCAGTGTGTGTGTGTGTGTGTGTGTGTGTGTGTGTGTGCGTGTGTGTGTGTGTGTGTGGGTGCGTGTGAGTGCATGTGTATTTTTCCGAAGGTTAATTTACATTTGACACCAGTAATTAGTCCTGTCAATCATATGGTCTTACTCACACACACACACACACACACGCACACACACACACACACACACACACAGGTATAGTATGTTCCCCCATATTGACTCCCATGGGCTGCGACTGCATTTGTATTAGTGTGTGCATGTGTGCACGTGTGTGCGTGTATGTGAGTGATAGTATGTGTGTGTGCGTGTGTGTGTGTGCCACCTTGTGTTTGAAATTGCTCTTTTCATGACATCAGCATTTCATTGGCCTACATCCAGCTGTCACTCACATGGTTCCGCCCCTAGGGCCCCTAGCGATTGACCAAAGAGTTTAATTAATGAACTTGACTAAAGTCAAACCTTTGACTAAACAACACACACACACACAATAATTCAGCTGTACTAGTGCACAATATTAGAACCATAAGCAACTGAAAACACTAACATACAGTAACAAAACATAAACAGATCTCTAAATAATAATATAATAGTAAATATAAAAAGTAAAAAATGTCTCCTGGCTGTCCTCTATTCTACTGTAGAGCTGAATGTTATCAACGAAACATCAGAATGCTCTACTTGATGTCTGTCTGTCTGTCTGTCTGTCTGTCTGTCTGTCTGTCTTGTTTTATGCATTATGTCTGTCAAGTGTTACAGGTAATGCATTTAGTTGATCATACATTTTATAATGAGCAGTAGTCATCTTTACTGGCTCTTCTCTACCTCCCCTACCTCCCCTCCTCCCTTCACTCCTCTCCTCTAACTGATGAATATTTCAGGTGTCCTGGGTGTATTAGTGTCACATTAGAATAGAAGACAGTGTCACTTCGTTAAGCAGAAGGGGGCTGCATGTTAATGAGCCGTTAGCTCGTTGTCATGCTAATGTGTCTCAGTTTGATCCAATCAAAGAGCAGGTCAGGCAGGTTCCGTCCTGTCTTGTTGGGTTACAAACTGATCTGTCACTATGGAGATTGTGATCTGAAATCTGTGTTGGCTCAAGGTTATGACATCACTATAGGGAAAGCTGTTTCATTTCATTTGATCAGATAATTATTCTCTACATGTCAACAGCTATTGTTCCAATGACTATCTAATAAAGATAGTGCTTCCTTGTTTATAAATTGTGCTTACATCATGTCAAAACTGTAATTTATTGAATCTCAACATGAATGTTGAAATTATGAAAAATGTATGTGGGTTAAATTATTGGCCTTGTTGTCTGGTTTTATTAACTACATATTATATTTTCTATACTTTATCTGACACATTTGTGTGTATGTTCATCTTCTATTGTTACATCTTCTGAAGACATGAATATGTGTGTGTGTGTGTGTGTGTGTGTCTTGGTCAGCAGTCAGGTTATTGTATTTTTAAATACAATACACAAAACAATAGTATATTCATATCATAATCAGATTGGTCAGGTGTGTGTATGTGTGTGTGTTACAGCTGTACATCCTGCAGTGCACAGCTTGTATTTAAAGCCCTATTCAAATCAATTCATTGATCACCAGATCAGAGTCATCATCTCAGCTGGTGATGCTGGCATTTGATATAACACACGGCATGCTGTTGTTGGTATTTGGCTAGGAAGCATTCACCAGCACCTGCTCTCCTCTATCTCTCTTCTATCTCTCCTCTATCGCTCCTCTATCGCTCCTCTATCGCTCTCTCAATTCCATTCTATTCAATTCAAATAAATGTAATGGTATGACGTAACAATGTACATATTGCCAAAGTATCATACTTTACTTGTTTTCCATCCACATTGAAGTGATTAGACTAAGGAGCATAATATACATAACATCGTTATAACAAGAGCAGGTGAAAATATATCAATTAAACAAGGAAAATAAATATAATAAGATGTATGGTATCCTGCTCTCTCTCTCTCTCTCTCTCTCTCTCTCTCTCTCTCTCTCTCTCTCTCACTCAATAATTGAAAAACAGACCGAAATGACTCCTAGCCAATCAGAAGGGCTCTAGCAGTTTTACATCAAGCCCAGGACAAGAGAATTTGTATTTAAATCCGTGTATAAAACTTTCTCCCTCACGCTCTCTCTCTATGTAACCTGATTGGCTGGCAGAACAATAGATAAGAAAAAATTAGAATAAATCCTCTGTCTTAACTGGAGAAGCATTCCCTATGGACGAGTTAGGCTGGAGAGAGAAAAAGAGGGGGGGGGGGCTTTCTAGGCACAAACAGATTTCTGGCTGCTGCATTTATATACACACACACACAAATGCATGCATGCACACGCACACGCAAACACACACTCACACACACACACTCACACATTCAAACACTGTCTTTACACTGTAATTTTGTTGATCACTCTCTTTCAGCGTAGATAGCCTGACTGACTGACTGTGTGTGTGTGCGTGTGTGTGTGTGCATGTGTGCGCGCACACAGGCACCCGAGAGTGTGTTATGGTGAGTCCAGAGTTCTGGTAAAGTAAAATTCCCTCTTATGACCTGCCTCAAAAGGACAAGACGGACAAGTTTCTAAATGTCCTCTCCTCCTGAATTAACTATAATGTCAGATCTAAAGTAAAATTAGAAAGTGTGTGTGTGTGTGTGTGTTACAGCATATTAGCAGTGCCCTTAAACAGAACATTAATATGAGTCATAAAAACAAACATTAAAGTAGCAGAGAGTGTGTGTGGGTGTGTGTGTAGGGGGGCTGGTCAGTTTGAAGAGACCCCGTTAACGACCCCTCCTCCTTAACGAGGTGAACTAACGAGAGCTCATTAAGCACCAGCTAATAAAAGAGAATTAGTGCTGCTGATGATAATGGCACCTTATGTATCTATGGAAACAAGAATTATGGGATGGTGAGATCTATCAATCATATGTCATGATTTACTGTATTTCCTGAAATTATTATATGTAAGATTTGATGGTGTTATAAATGAAAGCAGTCTCCAATTAATTAATGCTCCATTTTGAAACATTTTCATCTGGGGATCTAATTTCTGTTTATTCATCCAATAATGATTCAGTTAATTGCTTATTTATCTGTTCATCAGTTTGTTACTGTGGTGTTAGGTGTTACAGCAGTGTTTAGACTACTGTGCCAGTGAGGATAGGCAGAGCTAAACAGTATTGCAGTTTAACCTGAATGAATAAAGCTTTCCTCAGATCCAACCCTATGCAAAGGTGAGGCTCATCTGATCTGATGGTTGTGCTGGTACCTTAACAAGCCTAACAAGGTGTCTTCCAGGTGTTGCAACACCTCTCCACATCAATGTTTGATGGTGCAACTGGGAAAACTGTGAATCAAATCCAGCTTTTCTGTCCTGTGAATGTATTTGTGCGCGCACGCATGCGCGTGTGTGTTTGTGCAAGTGTGTCTATATGTGAACTGTACAGGACATTACGAGACTATCACACACGCCCGTTTTAATGGTTTAATCACCACATTTCGACTGAGCGAAGTCATTAATACAGAGAGGAGAGGAGAGGAGGAGGAATGTTAAAAGGAGGTGAGACAGACAGGAGTAACAAGAAATTAATCATTTAGGTTTCTTCCTTTCTAGTTATCTGTCTAGTTAGATTCTTCAGATTTTGTGAGTTCTCTTTCTCTCCCACACACATGTGGACACACACAGAAAAATTGCTGTTAGACATAAATCTGCCATATTATTTCCCTCTAAATCTTTTATCTACAGAAGTTGACAGCAGAGAACAGACATTCTTTTTCTTATAATTAATTAATCACACCTCAGGTGTTAGGTGTGTGTGTGTGTGCGTGTGTGTGTGTACGTGTGCGTGTGTGTGTGTATGGAGGGAGGATATTCTGCATGAATGAGATACCATATACACACACACTCACAGAACTCAACCGGTAAAGAAGTTTGAACTGTTTGGTTGTGCAGGTTTCAGTGTGTGTTAACCAGGTAGACAGGTTCCAGTTGATGTCTAATGGCTTTTCCATGTCACAAACAAATACACACACACACACACAGATCTAATGTTGTGAGTCAAATTATTGATGGACGGATGAAGTATTGAGGACTGTGTTAGTGTGTTGTGTGTCCCTTGAGGATGTAACATGTTAAAGCTATCAGACACATCAATAACATGTTGCCTGTGCACACACACACACGCACACACACACAAATGATTAGACCCTGTGATTGGTGTCTTCTAATGACATAAGCACGCTTGACAAGCAGTGGAGCATCACAGTGACCCCAGTGAAAACATGAAGTGCTTGTCTGTCCATCCATCCATCCATCCATCCATCCATCCATCCATCTTCTCCCGCTTATCCGGAGTCGGGTCACAGGGGCAGCAGCTCCAGCAAGGACTTCCCAAACTTCCCTGTCCCGAGCCACATTAGCCAGCTCTGACTGGGGAATCCCGAGACGTTCCCAGGCCAATGTGGAGATATAATTTCTCCACCTGGTCCTGGGTCTTCCCCGAGGCCTCCTCCCAGCCGGACATGCCTGGAACACCTCCCAAGGGAGGCGACCAGGGGGCATCCTTACTAGATGCCCGTACCACCTCAACTGGCTCCTTTCGACGAAAAGGAGCAGAGACTCTACTCCAAGATTGTCACGGATATCTGAGCTTCTCACCTTATCTCTAAGGGAGATGCCAGCCACCCTTCTGAGAAAACCCATTTCGGACGCTTGTACCCGTGATCTTGTTCTTTCGGTGATAACCCACCCTTCATGACCATAGGTGAGGGTAGGAATGAAAATTGCCCGGTGCAATACCGCTCCCGCTGCTCCAATTCTCTGGCCAATCTCCTGCTCCAATGTCCCACGTTGTTCCACGACCAGGACGGAATCTGCATTTTTGTTTTTCAATCTGAGGTTCGACAATTGGCCAAATCCTCCTCTCCAGCACCTTAGAGTAGACTTTACCAGGGAGGCTGAATAGTGTAATACCCCTGTAGTTCTCTGGTCTGGTCTGGCTCACAATCTCTGGTCCCCCTTTTTGAAGAGGGGAACCACCACCCCAGTCTGCCAATCCTTTGGCATTGTCCCCGACTTCCACGCGATGTTGAAGAGGCCTGTCATCCAAGACATCCCCCCCACATCCAAAGCTTTTAGCATTTCTGGATGGATCTCCCGAAAGGCCTCCTTCTTCAGTCGGACGGCTTCCCTGACCACCGATGTCCACTACAATGTTCAAGGGTTTCAGCTCCTTGAGGCACCTATGACCTTGAGACCACAGCTCTCTGCCGTAACTTCAGCAATGGAAGCTTTGAACATTTCCCACTCAGGTTCAATATCCACAACCTCCACAGGGATGCCAGAGAAGCTTCACCAGAGGTGTGAGTTGAAGATCTCACTGACAGGGGCCTCCTCCAGACGTTCCAAGTTCACCCGCACTACCCGTTTGGGCTTACCAGGTCTGTCCAGAGTTTCCCCCCACCCCATAACCCAACTCACCACCAGATGGTGATCAGTTGACAGCTCTTCCCCTCTCTTCACCCGAGTGTCTAAAACATGTGGCCTCAGGTCATATGATCACAAAATTGATCATTGACTTTCGGCCTAGGGTGCTCTGGTGCCACATACACTTATGAGCATCCTTTTGTTCGAACATGGTGTTTGTTATAGACAGTCCATGACACACAGCACAGAAGTCTACCAACAAACGCCAGCTCGGGTTTAGATCAGGGAGGTCGTTGCTCCCAATCACTCCTCTCCAGGTATCTCCATCATTGCCCAGGTGCGCGTTGAAGTCTCCCAGTAGAACTATGGAGTCCCCTACTGGAGCCCCATACAGGACTCCATTCAGGGTCTCCAATCAGTTATTTTCCCCACTACCCGTAGGTGCAGGGAGGGGACCCTCTCGTCTACTGGGGTAAACTCAAACGTAGCTGCGCTCAGCTGGGGAGTTGTGAGTTTCCCCACACCTGCCCGGCGCCTCACACCCTGGGCAAGTCCAGAGTAGAATAAACTCCATAACCTATCCAGGAGTACGGTTGCAGAACCAAGACGAGGTAAGCCCCACTAGATCTAAATGGTAGCGCTCCACCTCCCGCACAAGTTCTGACTCCTTCCCCCACAGCTAGGTGACTTTCCACGTCCCCAGAGCCAGCCTCTGCCCCCCGGGTCTGGTCCATCGAGGCCCCTGACTTTCACCGCAACCCATGTGACAGCGCACCCGACCCCCACGGTTCCTCCCACGAGTGGTGGGCCCATAAGATGGAGAGGGAGGCGCCACATTGCTTTTTTCGGGCTGTGCCCGGCTGGGCTCCATGGCAAACTCAGCCACCAGGCGCTCGCCCACGAGCCCTCCCTCTGGGCCTGGCTCCAGACGGGGGCCCCGGGCTTCCTCCAGGCAGGGTAACTCCTTCTCTTTTTAAGTTCTTCATGGGGGTCTTCTGAACCATTCTTTGTTTGGCCCCTCCCCTGAGACCACTTTCCCTTGGGAGACCCTACCAGGAGCACAAGGCTCCAGACAACACAACACTCAGGTTCATAACTGACATGACACCATTCAATTGTCAGAATACTAACATTATTGTATCACTAGATCCCACAAACAAATGCAACATTACATGTAATGTACAAGAGCTGTACACTGGACCTGTACCACAATGCACCACTTCATCTCCACTGTGGTAGAGACTAGGTTTATAGAAACCAACTAAATCCAACAAAACAGGTGAAACCCTGAAGCAGAAGAAAGTGAATGTTGACTTTTGAATGTGATCCCTGGAGTTAGTGGAATGGGGCCCATCAGGTTGACTATAGTACAGTATGTGGATTTCAATGCTGTTACCCGAGAGCTAGTGTCACCATGTGTGTGTGTGTGTGTTTACAAAAGGCTCATTCTGCTGGCTGGCCAAGTGTTATTTCTATATGTGTATTGGTTATAGTGGACTCTTTTTATTATTATATGATGTAGTCTTTAAATTACCAGCATGTTACCTTTGGGACCGCCAAGATACACACACAGACACACACGATAAACATTTGTAAATGAAAAATGGGTGTTTATAATTGTGTCCTTGTGCGACATGGCCACAGACCCATTTTAACAAAAAATTTGTAAAGATGAACCATTTCAGATGAAACGTTTAAAATACAAAAAGCCATGGCCTGACAGACAGACAGGCAGACAGAGAGGGGGATTATTCCTGTTATACATTCCCAGAGAGGATTCCATGGCAATGTATTTGGCATTACAAATAAACACAAATAAACACACACACACACACACACACACACAGAGTAACCTCTCTCTCTCCAGGGTGTTATTGGGCGATCCTCCACATTATCTCATCCGGCTTCTGATAACTAGGTTGATCACACATGCACACGCGCGCGCACGCACACACATCTTGCATTTCCTCTCTCTATTGTCTGTCCAACATAATTGTGAAACAAACAATCTGACTTGCTGTTTGAGGTGAAGAGGTCTCTCTCTCTCTCTCTCACACACACACACACTTTAGCACATGCACGTACACATACAATACATTAGGAGGCAGAGTAAATACCTTTGTAAACTAAATGAGACCAGGACATAGGGACATAGGACATAGGAACCTTTAAAGTCAGTACTCGTACCTACTGTAATTCCCGAATGACTACTACTAGTACTGACAGTGTGAAGTGAACATGGGACTACACCAAACTTGCTAGCTCAAATAACCTAATCCTCACCCCAAACCTTTGTTTCAAAGTCAGGAAATCTGTAACAATACATTCATACAGTAAATCCTTCAGAGACTACATTGAAAACGGTGGCATGTGGCATGTCAGTGTTCAAATAAAGCTGTCAAGTTTGTTTCAAAATTATGTGTATTTAGCTACTGGTATTTATTTAGCATTGTATAGAGGAAGGTGATAGCACCAATGTGCACACCCCTAAAGAGGAGGAGGATTACAAAGGTTAGGCCATGGACACCTTTCAAAGGTGTAGGTGTGTGTGTTATAATATGGCATGGCTGATGAAGACAAACGCATTAAAGGGAGAAGAGAGGAGAGGAGAGGAGAGGAGAGGAGAGGAGAGGAGAGGAGAGAGGAGAGAGGAGAGGAGAGGAGAGGAGAGGAGAGGAGAGGAGAAACCATACAGTATGTGCTGCTGGCATGTGGCTGACCAAGCGTGTAGCCATGGCAACTGATTTCCATGGTAATCCTGCTATGGGATGTCCTGGGACATGACCCAGAGAGAGCGAGAAAGACTGGGCCAGTGATAACTTCCTTAAGAGAAGCCACTCCCTTTCTCTCCAGCTGTGACTCTCATTGTCTACATGTGTCTACTGGGAGCTGTCCAATACAACTACACTCCTCTACTGGGACACAAATAAATAGAGCAATAATGTGCTGTAAAAACTACAACAAACATTTATATTTTGTTAATATTTTGACAATCTTGATTCCACAGTTGTAATTTAGGTCAGATATCAGATCAAACCACATTTAGTTGTCGTAATAATATAATGCATTCCTCTTGAGGAATGCAAGTAGGAATTTAAAGCAATGCTGAACTTGATATCAATCCTTATCTCTATTTAAATCTGATTGGCATGAAATAATACATATTTTGCAATACACACAATTCACCAGAAAGAAAACAACTATACTTAAATAGTTTCTCAATCTAATGGGTCTATGATTAAATTAAGTATATGCAAAATCATATTATTTATGACAAGTATAACATGCTCCCACAAGGAAACCCACCCAGAGTCCCCAAAGTAAAGACCAAACATTCAGACCAAAAGTTCAGTGTTTAGTTATAATTCTATGTGCAGCTTAACAATCCATTGTTGAAATCGACTTCAGACGGCATTTAAATCTATGCAAAAAATGTACATATCTTTGAAATAAAGCAAAAAGTTATCTATTTTTAAGTTGTACTACATGTCTTCAAACGTTCACAGTAAAACGTGTAAAACATTTTACTGTGAAATGCCTCTGTAAATGAACACTATGCTGTAAACTTACTGCTTTAGCCTTTATTATACAGTTTGAGACGCATAGTCCTCCTGGAGCCACAGCAATACCTGGCGGTGAGCTACAGTACTGCAGCTAAAGAGACAGAGTGCAAGAGGGGGAGTGTTTTTGGTGTAGCTGTGATTTGTTAATACATTCTCCAAAAAAACACATGTGCATGCATTTCCCCTCCAGGCCCACTCACACAGCAGCAAGTGAACAAACCTTCATCTAAATAACGTTTTGCTGAAAGATGCCAGTGTTTTGCATTGTAAGCAGGAATAGTAATGAGATATATGCTGCAACACACCCGTAGCAACATAACCATGGCATTCAAGAACCATAATAATATAACACCTTAGGAATAAAGACACTTAGAGGTCAATTAGAAGTATCATCTTCTTTCTTCCTCTCCCCTTTCTTCCTTTCCTTTCTTTTCTTCCTCTGCTTTCCTCAGAGGCAGGAATTCATTTCCTTGTTCAGTCAAAGAACGCTTGACTGATTCTTTCTGCTGACACACACAGACACACGCCCACACACTCACACACACACACGTTCTATGGCCAGAATCAATTAAGAGTAACACATATGGTTGAATAGAACAAGAAGCGCCAACAAACAGGTAGACAGGCAGACAGACAGGCAGACAGGCAGGAATGAAGACAGGTGTTTCCATGTGTCTTGACGCTGTGCATGTGTGTGTGTGTGTGTGTGTGTGTGCGTGCGCACGCGTGTGTGAGCCTGCATGGTCATTTTACATTCAAGATCCCTCTTAAACCTCTATAATATGAACCAGTTTGACACCAACAGAGGAGAGAAGGAAATAAAATTCAGGAAATAAGTAAAGAACAGATTTGATTGATTTCCTGCAGGCAGAGAGAGAGAGAGAGAGAGAGAGAGAGAGAGAGAGAGCTCTGTCCAAATTATGTCCCATAGGGGGGAAGGGGGAGGGGGGGCATAAATCGCCCCAGGGTTGAGAGTAGCGAGTGTGTGATCCTACACACACACACACACACAGGCAAAAGGCCTTCATTCTCAACATCTGAGAGACTGTGTCTGCATGAAAGATGTTGCCAGTTATTGTAGCAGTCGTGTGTGTATGAAGACTGTGAGCCCGCGTGTGTGCATGTTTCAGATTAACAGCACAGGTCTCAGAGGCCCCGGCCAATCACAAATCACAAGGGAGAGCCGACCAATCACACACAAGCACAAACAAAACAAAACACACTGAAAATTAGTTAAAGACTTGTGTGTGAGTGTGTGTTGGGAGGGGGGGGGGGGGGGGGGGGGGGGGTATTTTTTTTTTTTTTT
>JAODUK010084071.1:0-15117 GCA_027564635.1 Typhlichthys eigenmanni
ATTTATCAAATTATGATCATGATTTATGTTAGGCCAGCAGAGAAGGCCTTGCTGGCCCTGACGGCCCACCACTGTTAGTTTATTAAAAAAACAATTACATTCAAAATATATGAGACCCTGCTGATGATACTGTAACAATTTGTATTGTGTATGCTAACTATTGATTAGTTGAGTTAACGCAGGTAATGACTCGTGGCCTAGCTGGGAGAGGGAAAAACAATTCTCAACATATTTACATTCAGTTACATAAAGCATACATCAATCCTCATCTCACATTTTCTATGAAATAGTAATGTTGCTAGTTTGACTACATTCAGTACTCCTCAGATCAGTGATTGCATTATAACTGTAGACGTTATGGCGAGTTGAGATTAACTGTTAGCCAATTATATTATGCTAATAATACATGAATTAAAATACAATTTAATTGGAGGTGCATATTTGTGTACACTCCATCAGGATGAGTCATCGGTATTTCCCCAGGAAGGTATCTACCACCAAATGAACTCATACAACCTGTGTGTGTGCATGCAAGAACTTTAAAACTTAGTGCAAGTGTGTAGTGCACAAAAATGTATTAGTTTACCATCGCTGACTACACTTTTAAAGGACACGTTCCATGAAAAGTATTTCTAGTTGTTTTTGGAATTAGCAATGTCGATGTGAAACGGAGACGTAGTAAGCCTTTCTAAGTGGACTGTTAGCTTCCTGGTCTGTATTGGCCAAAAAAGGGAGAGAGATAGGGAAATAGGCAAATTAGGGAAAAGTGCGTATGTTGTGTACACCTCTCACTTAAATGCCATAGGGCACTCCCTCAGAAGCCCAACACATTGGAAACACATTGCAAAGCCTATGGCATTGTTTTTGTGAGTGGTGTTTTCGCCACTTTGTTTGTGTTCCTATTTACAGAGCAAGATTTCCTATTTACAGAGCAAGGGCTGTTTAGAAGTACAGGATTCTTTAATAGCAGTCAGAGAATAGTAAGAATGTGAGTTGATATTTAGTGAACTTCACCAAAAGTCTATTAGCTTACAATCCCTAACTATATCTTTAAAAAAACAGACAGACATAGGGTAGGCAACAAACAACAAACATCTACAAACAAACAACTATAGATTTGGTACTGATTTGATGGTACTGAAGGATAGAATAATACAGTACTAAATGCCTTGACCTGCTATAAAGTACTGTATCCTGGCCAGACCATAATGGCCCCTGGGTTTTCAAGAGGGTTATGAACTCCGGTTGGTTGTATAGCAGCACACAGACTGTAAACCATATCCTGGAATTCATCCAGAAACTGCTTTGTTTAAAGTAATTTATATTTCCTGAGTCGACAGGAATGCACGTCTAATATAATCCCCTGTAGATTTGAGAATCTTTAAATGCAATTATTTTCGAAAAATAACTCTATTAAGTATTTTGTGTTATTAATTATTATTATTAATTATTTCTTGTGTCAATACAGTTTTGCTGAATCCGTACATAATAAACTTCTTTCAAAGAGCCCTATGGTAGTAGAAAGTATATTAGCAAATTAAACCTACACAATATTATTGCATGCATGTCATGCACATATTACAGCCTTAAAACACTTTATTTAGTTTAGATAACCATTAAAAAAATGTAAAAAAGTTTAATAATGAAGGTTAAAGGTGAGGTACAGTAAGCGTTTGCAAGTGAATACACTTTGTGTCAAAGTCAGCGAATATCTCCTCATGTCTGCTAGTGTGTTGAAAACAATATGGTGTTACTACACAGCCTTGGTTGTGTGAAATTGAAGAAAGTCAAATTGGTGCAGACCGCACCACACAACATAATTCCAGCCTTGGATATTTGTGTCCAATTTGGGGGAGCACCCTATGAAGGGAGAGGTGCGTTTGTTTTGATGAGTTAAAATATTAACAATGTTTCTCCAGCATAACTCCACCTTTAAGGTAGCCTTATTGTTTACCTGTGGGCACTTTCCCTTGTATGATTAGAGGATAGTGTCTAGGGGGTGACATTTATTTATTTATGTGAAATGTGAGTCCGTGCAGGCTGCAGCCCTTTGAGACTTTATTGCGATTAAGAGTGATAAATAACCATAACACACAGAGGCCTCTGTTCTGTTGTGAAGACATTGGACTGCTAAATTTGTAGGTGGGAGGAGGATTCAAACACAAACCACTCCATCAGCTAAATAAAAACCCACCCATATAAAATTCATGTGTGCTGCTTTTTAGGAATCCCAATATGTTCTTCTTGTCTGAGATAAGATCTAGTTTCTCATCTCTCGCTTATTGCAAACTGTCCCACCTGGGAACAGATGGTCAAGAGACATTCATCTCACCGTATGTCCCAGTGGATGTGGTTTTGCGGGCTTCTGACCAATCACACTGAAGAAGTATGCCTGGAAGAAGTTCAGTTCATGTGTGTAATAAGCCCAAAGTTTTATCTCTTCTTAGTGTCATTTTCACGATGTAAAAACCAAAAACCTAAATAAAACCAACCCTGTAAGATTGTGTGTGTAGTAGGCTATGGCAAGATGTTGTCATGTTGTTTTATTATTATTATTATTAAACACATTTCAGCTGGTCTTAATATATAAGTGAATTGCATCATCCAAGAAAGCATATTATTGATTATGGCACCAAAAACTGTCTTTGGCCATGTTTGCTGGGTAACAATTTAGTTTTACTTTTTTGATAGCAGGAATTGAGATTTTAGTTAGCAAAAATGCCCATGAGGATAATCTCCAGATCCATTATATAGACAATGCCGTGAATTTTGGAAAGGGTAGGCTAAATACATTTGTTTCCAAATGGTGATAGCTAGATATAGCGATATAAACGGTTGTAGCAACGCTTGGTTAGAGGCCACACGTTTCAAAATGACACCCAGTGGGAGGCAATGACTGGAAACAGTCACCAAAGGAGTCAGTAACCAGAATCTATTCACCAAGTGCATTGTGGACACCAACATATGGAGCTATTGCCTGGATGTCAACGTACGCAGAGCTCACGATGCATGACAGTAGGCTTATGTATACACCCTAACATATTCACCTACTGAATACCAGGCTAGGGCGGCTGTCTGATGCCTAGTCCACATACGCAGCTACAGTAGTTTTAAATACGTAGCTTTTTCTATGAAGTTTGACCTTTCATCCACACGCAAACGGTGTACAGCCTACAATCGCCAACGTAAAAGAGAGTTTTATGCTGGTACTGTCAGCTTGTGCTCCGTTACAGAATCTCCTTTGTTTGACGTCAGAGTGTGCTCCCTAATATCCATTGTTTACATTTTCATATTTTCAAATGGATGGAGATTTTTTTCTTGAACAGTGCTCTATGGACAGGATTTTGAAAAAAAAGCAATGAACAGGAAAATCCCTGTTTCAAAATGTATCTGTGTACGTGTGGACTAGGCATCAGTCCAAATTCTCTATCTGGAGAGATGCATTTATCTGTGACTGGTCAATGCACAGTGAACCAGTGCCTCAGGAGGGACTCGACAGAGACACTTTAGTAGAATACACATTCCAAGTGTTTAATATGATTCATGGGAGGTGCTGTACGTGGCAGAAGGGGAGGGTTGGGCAGAGCCATAGAACAACAGCAGCGCGAGGCTACTGCTAGCATCTACATTAGCTTAGCTTTTCATGGAAGCAGCCAGGGCTCCCATTAGGCAAGATTAGGCATTTTGACAATTGGTTGGTCGGCATAAAGTCATAAACGGATTTGTTAATGGCACGGCAGGGTCATCCCCGAGAACGCTCGCTAACTTTGAGCTCAAATCAAACAATTCCTCCGCCACCTTGAAAGGCATCGCAAAGCCAATAACATTCAGCTTTGTTGTTGTGAGTGGTGTTTGCCACTTCCTTTATGTTCCTATTTAGGGAACCAGGGTAGCAGAACGACCGTCCACAACCGACGCTGCACACAGCTGTGTACCACAGAGGATTTTTTAAAAGTGAGAGTCTCAAATGTTCCCGGCCATTTCTGCATTTTACTTTTTGAAGACGGGACTTATATTACACAATCAATGTAAGGTGTAAAGGCATTACTGCTTAGGGGAAATAGACTTGTTTTCAGGACATGCATGGTAAATTTAGCTGCTTGGGTCCGATACTGTAACCTCCCTAGGCAAAATGCCATTAGCTGATACATTTGTTTAGACTGTCTGTGTTCAGTCAGACTGGACAGACACAACCTGTGGACATGGCTCTTGCTCTCATTGGTCTGGGAGAGATAGGACATGCGTGGCACCATGGCCAAGTCACGGGGGTGGCAGTAGTAGCGTATGGTGGTGGTGAGCCTGCCTGGGAGTGCAGCCGCTGAAAACGCACTCCGCACCTGCACACAAACAGGACAGTAGGCCTGTTTGTATTATCAGCATATTGTATTATCATGAGTACTGTAGTCTAGTGTACTGTATGTAGTGTAGGAATCAAGCAGGTCATAGCCTTAGTCTTAATTACTATAGTGTACCATCTGTCAACTGTTTTCTATGTTCCTCATAACTGGACTAGAACATTTGTTTGGATTAACTGTATAACTGCAGAAGAAAAGAACACACTGTTCTTTCAGCACATCAGGTTTGATTGGATAATGGTTTAATTGTATTTGATCAAGATATTTTAAAGGGTTTTCAAACACAGTAGGACTGCATAAATACATGAATGAGACATGTTAAGCATGTTAAACAATGTCTTATGACTTTAAAGTTCGTTTGACATATTGTTTATTTCTTTGCACAGTGCATCCTGACATTGCCTTGACATCTTACCATTACACAAGCTAACCTAGCTGGCAAAGTTTGGAGATCAAATATGCAAATCTGACAATCTGGCAATAAGCCAATGGTACTGGGGTAATTTCTGAATATTAAATAGAGCAATGGTAGCCTAGGGATGAGGGGATGGTTAATTCTGTTATTATGCAGAGACGTCGATACAGAATCTGAATTATTTTTTACAATACAATTTGACAAGAATACATTTGCAGGTGGAACCACATTCACGTCAAGTTAAATTATTCACACTACATTATACTGTTTATATGACCTAGAACTGTCCAACAGTTAGTGAAGAACTGTTTCTCAAAGCTATAAAGCAGGGAACCAAGATTATTTAATGCTATTCAGATGTATAGCCTTAAGCTGCTGAACTGACAATAAACGGGAATATTGTAGGCGCCAAACATTAGACAGAATGTTGACTGTAGCAGGAAATCCACCCCTACTTACAGTAGATGTCCCTGGGCTCTGTCGCCTTCACCTCCACTGTGCTCTTATTGTCTTTTTAAGGGAAGGATAGCAAGCTGAGTGAATGCTCCACCACTTTCCACACAATGCTACTGTAGGGTTGGCGCCATGACGTAAACATTTGTCAGAAGGTGTGCCTCTTACTATATATGCATCATACCAGCTGAACAGCACTCAACAATAACTAACCCCTAGACTAGTGGTCTGGATGTTTGACTCCATCTTAGAAGGTTGTGGGTTCCAGCCCTGCTGAAGACCTACCTGCAAGCATCCTTGAGCAAGATGCGTATCCTCCATCTTCCTGCATGCTTGTAAGCCATTGTACATTTTTTAAATCTAAAGATTAAAGATTTAATTATTCGAGGAGCAAGTAATGTTTATATTGCGTCACATTGATATGTTAAATAAATCCTATTTCAGATGTTATGCAGACAGCTAGAGGATATTTTAACAGAGTTACAGGATGATCAGTATATTAAAACACAATTGGTTCTGGGCTTACTGCACATTCCACCTGCATTTATACTTAAGTATACTTTAGAATACACATTACAATTCAGTATATCTTTCCACTGAACAGCATGTTTTCTAAAATGTACTGTATTAAATAACAATAGCATAGCATAATAATGTACATGTGTCAGGACATATATTTGATAATGTATTCAAGGAGATATTCATCCATACAGCAAGAGACCAAACTCAAACAATCACATTTTATAAATAATATGGTAAAACGGCAGAACTAGAATAAGCACCCTTTTTGAAGTTATTGTATAAATCAAACCCCTGCGGCTGTTTGCTGCCGTGATGACATGTATATTGAAGACTTGCTTATAGTATGTGTTGTTTAAACAAATGTAAAATGTGTGAGCCTTACCTTCAACCTACAGTATGAAACTTTATATAAATGCATGGACAACATCATTGCAATAGTGTGAATTTCAAGAAAACACAAGCTAAGATAAAATAAACGAAAACCCTATGGGGATAGACTAGCGTAAATCATAATGCACATAGGGCAGGGGCTATATTTGACAATGCCAAAAATAGAATAATATATTGTGTGTATTATAGGTGCTAAAGTCTGAGTCCACCTTAACAAAATGTTTATTTGATCAAAACTAGTGATATTGTAATAATATCTCACTTACTATTCAAGAATACATTATTTAACATGGAAACAAATTATTTTTTAGTTAGTTAAATTGTTTATTTATATGAACACTGCATTTACACTGTATTTTAAACTGTTGTGATTCAATGTATTTCAGTGTAACAGCAAGCATTAGTTGTCACGTCTGTAGCCGGTCGAGGGCTGGACAGCGCCGAGCGGCAGGTTCAGCACCGGACAGCTCCGCTGCCACGTCTCGGGTCTCCTAATTCCGTCCCGGCACCAATTGCCAGTTCGTTGTTTTCGACTTCGATGCACGTACCAGCGATTCCTCTCCACTCATCGATGCAGGCCCGACCTGCCGGCCTCCTAACCCTGCCATCAGTATATCACTTGCTAGTCCAGAACCCTGAATACAGCTCTATGTTATTTGTCATCTCCATCTACTTCCAGCACTTGGTTCTCCCCTCCCGGGCCACGCCTGACATTAGTTATCTGTCTTTTAATTATTAACACCTTGAATTTTGCTGTAGTAGTGTATGATCCTGCTAGTGCAATACAGTTGAAATACCTTTTGCAATCTTGTCAAAGCTTAGTGAAGTAATTCGATGAGACTTTTTATTTTATTTTATTTATTGTGTGCTTTGTTCAAGACAGGACACAATTCTCCAATATCAGCTGTATATGGAAATGGAATATTCTCAGAATAATGTCGGGCTCCAGTGAAGAGGGGTTTTTCGTATATCATTCAGCCCTGAGCCTGACTCCACCCACTGCACTATATTAAAAAATGCTAAACATGTAGTCATAGAGCTGAGTTAGGGGCTGAGAGGGGGACCCCCAATCAAATTTACATTAACATCACCAACAATGTCTCATCACAGTTAACTTTTATTACATCATTTAAAAAATATTTAGGGTGCAGTTACTCTTTGCGGCTATAAGAAAGTTTGTGACAGAGAGACAGAGATGCTTGTTTTGGCACCTATTAAAATGTTCCTGAGGTTTGGTTCCCAGGGTTCCCGCAGGCTGTGGGAACATGAGAGAGTTTAGCAGCTGGATCCCAGGGGCAAGACAGCAACCAGTAATTAAATAACTTCTCGTAGGGGCACTCCTCGATCTGTGTCTGGAACTACCCTTGAGGGTGAAAGCAGCGTTACACAGCTGACACCCATGAGCCCAAGCACGGTGCTTCAAAATGTCTGTTGAGAAACCAGCGGGTGAAACATGGCCAATCATACATTGTGTACTGTAGGACACGCAGTGGGTTCTACATTATTTGGGCAGCAACGCAGGCTTGTGTGCTGTAGCACGCTGTGATAAGCACTGTGCCCGGGTTGGTTCCATCCTCTTCGTTATGTCTCCGGTTTGCACCTTCCCTGGGAAAACAGCAGAATCACCACTTTTACGCACGGCTTTCTTGTATAATTTAATTTATTTAAAATGTACTGTCTGCTGTTTTCTTTCTTCTTCAGGTTAAAAGAGAGAGAGACCTTCTCAGCATACATGCGCTGGGCACGTGCACACGAGCAGGTAAACGCGCACACCCACACACACACACACACACAAACAAACACTTGCTTCACTCTTTCCAAAGGTGTTCAGAAGGGTGCGATAGAGTGATAGAGAATAAAAGTGGGAATGTGGTAGAGAGAAAAGAGGGAGAGAGAGAGAGAGGGGGAGAGAGCTGTCATCTCTCCTCTCCCGGCGAAGAGGTATAAATAGTAAGTAGGCTTTGTTAAAAGTCAAGATGAAAACATATGCGGCGGAGACGAAGAATAAACGGATGCCCCCGTCTCAGAATGGCGGCAGGCGACCAAACAACAAGAGAGCGCTGCGGAGGCTGGCCTAATATTTGACACGTCGTCATGGCGTGCCTATCCAGAGAGCCAAAACAGCTTTAAGGGAAAAGATGCTCATTGTAGGTATTAATTGGGTTTCTGCATCACAACAAAACACTGCTCCATTGGGTAATAGCACCCCCACCCCCATTGTTTCTGTTGTGCAAATGGCCGGTATGGGGAGAAGTACCGATGTGTGTGGGAAGGGGGGGTAAGAGCTGCTAAGAGCGTGGTGTGAGCCAGTGGACAGTAGCACGCCCTCCCAGTTTCAAACCAAATCAACAGCGTATCTGTGATGAAGCTGGTTTCAGCTACGTCACAGATATGTCGCTAGCCGGGCTCCACCAAACACTTGCTCTCAGCTCAATGCAAAGCCTGTTCAAGTCAATCGTGTGTTCCGGAAATGTCAGGGTAGTACAGGAATTGGGCCTAAACGCAGGGTGAGTAGTCAGAACACTACTTTAATACACAAATGAAATCTCACCCAAGGAGAACACTATTGAAAATATATACATCAAAATCTAACAAAACGGTAAACAATTAATTGCTCAATCCACTGGACAACGTTCAAAATACAAAGAAGGTTAAAGGCCAATACACTTTTGGGCAATAAACAGAGCGGCTGCAAGCAAACAGACGACTAAACAGGCAGGTAATGGTCTGGAACAATCCGACAAAGAATGAGTGGAAACAGCAGGCTTGTATAAGCCAGGAATGGCTCTCAGCTGTGAGGGGGAGTGGCCGCAGGGACACATACACACACACACAGAAGTAGAGCTAGATGAGGTGATTGGAACACATTGGTCAAAGGCTGCTCCAGTAGTTATATAATTAACCAGCGGTCTAGTCTCATCAGGACTACTTACTTGCAAACCATCCCCAATGAAGCGTGTCCAGACCCTACTCACAGAGTGCACTGTGGGTCAGGTTACACCAGCCTAGCAATTCCCAACATGACTCGCGGAACGCACGCTTTGCAGCCGTGCCTCGTGTTTCAAACATAAACAGTGAGCTTGGGCTCAGCTGTAGGAGGGTGCCATATACATTGCGCATATATATATATATATATATATATATATATATATATATATATATATATACATATATATAGTGTGTATATAATATAACATAATAGAAATAGCTAACGAAGATTAAAGAAGGTTAAATAAGGAAAGTCAATGATTGTTTACAGTGTGTGGGCTATCCAGGGTGGACATTATTAGGCAGCGCTGGGTCTTCAGCAGAAACATCCTAGTTTCCTCATAATGTTCCCTGTTGTGTAATTGACTAATCAACAGCGTCCATACTACACAGTCTTTGTTCTCTGCTAATGCATTCTGATGGGTTCAAAGCCATGGGAACCAGTGTGTGCGCTTGTGTGTGTGTGTGTGTGTGTGTGTGTGTGTCTGGAGACCAATTACATTCCTGAGTTGTGCTTCAAATAAGGCATAGTGAATCAGTGCTCCTCCTAGATTTAGCACCAGCAGAAATGAAAGGAACAGACTTTTACACACACACACACACACACAAATGTGCGCGCGCACGTTCTCGTGCACACACGCAAGCAGGTGTACACAAGCAGGCTAACACATGTTACAGTACATACATGCTCCTGCACACACATGCACATGCACAAGCAAACACACGCAAGCACACATCACACATAAGCATCTCTAGAAGCACGCACACCCACACCAACATGTAAGGGTTCATGCACAAACACACAATAATTAATTCTCACATACATTTTACACACACACGCACACACACCAACATACTGTAGTATACTGTAAGCACACACACAAGGATTCATGCACAAACACACACATACAGTATACACACACACACACACACACAAGCAATTATACATTCTACCATACAGTATATTACTGTAAATTGGACATGCAACATTTTCTAGTCATCTGCTCTTTTTTGGTTGGCTGTGAAGAGTAATATAAGATGTTTTCCCTGTGGTGACAGCTGCTTTGCTTAGCAGGTGAGGAAGTAACACACATATTGATCCCGGGCAAACAAATAGCCATCAACTTCCTGACCTGGGCAGAAGTGGAAAGTTATGCCTATATTGATTCTTGACACACAAATAACCCCAAAATGACAGACTGGGACTAAGTAAACTTGCAGTTTGCAACTTAACAAAATATAATAGTTAACATTTGAAACTCGCAAATGTTAACCAGCATTTCCGTTATTCTGTATTTGCCGGACTTTGACCGGAAAAATCTGTAGTCCGACATATTTAAGCGTTTGGTCAAAATTTCAGTTGAAAATAAGTGTTTGATGTAACAGTTCTACCCTAGCCAAGCGCATAATAAAGAAACATACGGTGGTTTTATAGAAAGAATTACATTTATTTTACACTAGACAAGTCACATGTACTCACATACATAAACCAGACAAGTGTCCGACAAATACCCCCAGACACGGAGAAGAGACTTTGAGCGATTCCCAGTGAGAACAAATAAGGTGCACTACTCTAAGGACCGAATCGGTCCTATAGGAAACCACTGTCTACCTTCTCGTATTTCATCCCTAACCTGACTACTCTACGCTAGGTTACAAAGGGTGCAGGAGGAATCGCTCCTAAACTATGGTATATAACATTAGTTATCTACATGATGAGGCGTATACCCATGGGTCTCTAAACTATCTCCCTTCTCCAAACTTAACACCGTTGGCCAATCGACCGCCCAGCTTGACTCTCTCGATGTACACAATAACAACGACAGTATCTAATTGGGCCCAATCAGACACAGCCGCGCCAGTCTCCGGACATCTCCGCGGGGGCGCACTCCCACGTGACGTCACTTGGGGGTGGAGACAGGAACACCTACATATACACACAAGGAACACATACCACGACACACATCCTACAGATAGGAGTGGGGGTCGTAACAATAAGTAAATAAGTACAACTTGAATTGTATCAAAAAGTTCAATAATTTAATTATATTCTATTTAATAGAATTATTATGTTCACATTTCTTTCTTTTCATATGACAAATGAAACCACCATTAGCAAACCTTTGTTTCATTTACTATGATAAAGTGCACCATAATGCACCATAACAGCCGAGATACACAGAGAACAGACAACCAGGCCAAACAAGCAAACATTATTATAAAGCATGCTATTTTATGAAACCAAGTAGGACTAATGACACGAACATGAATCCAGGTAAGGCCACAAACTGCAACACATATTGACAGCAATACGTCCTGTCATATAAAGTTACAGCAGGCTACCGTCTACAGCTTGTGTTGCAACAGAAATTGCATAAATGACAGTTACATTAAGTGTAAATACCAGAAACATATCTTTTGATAACCGGCATAACATAGCTCAACATAAACACAAAGGTAGCCTAAACTCAACTCGTTCAGTTGTAGCCTACCACACATATGCTCGTTATACTGTACTATATTTCATCAGCGAAATTTGTTCTCTGCATTTAACCCATCCCTCAAGGGAGCAGTGGGCAGCCGCTGTACAGCGCCCAGGGACCATCCCCAGATATAGCCAGTGTTTCTGGTCAATGGCAGGAGAGAGTGAACCTGACATGTTTTTTGTATGTGGGGAAAACTGGAGCACTGGAAGGAACCCCATGGAGACACGGGGAGAACATGCAAACTCTGCACAGAAAGGCTGGGACGACCAGGGTTCGAACCCGGGACCTTCTTGCTGTGAGTGTTGCAGCCATAGCCTACCCCAAAGCTAAACTGGGGTAGGCAAAGCTGACAGCCTCATATAATCCCACTGTCCCACTGCTATAGAGCCTACAATAACCTTAACTCATACATTGTCATTCTTTGAATGCTCAATATTAAACACATAATATTTGACTGAAATCTTTTCCAGTTATCCTGTACACTGAAACCTTCCAGGACATGTTGACTGGGACCATTTTGGAAACGGAAACGCTTTTGGACGCACAACATAGACACTCCCAGTAGTCTTAATTTAACTGGTAATAACCTCTAAGGCGCCTACATGCGAGGAGCAGCATGCAGGCTTCAAAGCTCAAATAAACACATACATATTGTACATGCTCAGGAAAATAGAGCAACACTACATCCCCATGTCCATTAATCCCCGTTGGCGGAGAGTAATCCCAGTTTGTTTACATACGCGGCTAACAGGGTCCCATTTACAGGTAAGGATCCCACACCCGTGCATGCGTTTAATTCCATTTTCAGTTATACAGTAGTGGAAAGAGGGAAGGAGAAATACTCTAAGATTGTGTGTGAGTGTGTCCAGTTTAAATTAAAAATGAAAGCCGTGCAGCTACAGTGTCATCAGTTTTTCTAGGTTTGTATTAATCCACAGTTTTATTTAGAATAAATTATAATTTGAGAAGATGCATAGGTTTTACAGCATCCATTGTACATGTATTTGCTTTCGGTGAACTGAAATTACACTGAACTGAACAGCTTGTTTAAAAATGTGTGGAGTTGGATTGGACGAGATGATAACACAGTGCTATTGTTTGTGCTGTCACGGCCACAGCATGTGTAGAGAACAGAAATAACACGGTATACCAAACATTTTTTAATTAGGAAACATGCTATTCATTTCAATCAGTTCTGTTGCATTTGGAAAGTTCAAGCAAACTGAATACAGCCTTTTTAGTGCAGTGAGAAGTTAAATGAATTTTTTTTAAAGTAGTTGGAAAATAAATGTTGGATTAAAATATACTATATATAGTAAACAGTCAAATTTACCATACTTTTAATGTATATGCAGTACAATGCAGTGGATTAAAGCATGGATGTGTATTTAAGACATTACAATAGATCATAAATGCCATGTTATTTATTTTTTCTTTCATTTACATCAAATAATATTACAAACCTTTTAATAATTATATAATCCAAATGTTATTTTTCCCTACCTTGAGCGTTCTATAAGTGATTATAATGAAAAATACTAACAAAAGTGTTAATTGTTTTGCTTTGGACATTCTGTGATTTTGTTAAAAATGTGACTTCCAGTAAATTCTTATATTTTCCCAAGCTACCCTTAGTGAGACATTGAGACCTGCTATTTTTACACCCAATGTTATTATTTTCAGAGAGCTGTTTTTAATTAACACAACAATGGCTCTATGTCCTCTATACAGCATCACTCAGGACAAATTCAATAACTCCCATGCCTAATGAGATAAGCTAGTAATGGGAGTATTCTTTCTGTTTAGCTCTTTGGTGGGACTCTCTTGTGTACTTCTGAAAATTAATAACTCTTAATGATTGCTGCAGTATTCATGTGACTTTAGGGTTAGATTTGGATTTCTACTTTTTTAGCGACTTGCAGTTTCTGTCAAATTACATTACTATTAATGTTAAAATACCATTGTTTATGTATGAAATAAAACTGACCCATATATGAATATGTTCCAATATTGACAAATATTAATTCAATAACAAACTAATATTCTTGAGGCACCATCCTGTCTACACAGGTAAATATAATTATTATTATGCTCAATCATGCTTGATCATAATCAATATAATCACAATATAATTAATCAACCCGTATTAGAGGAATGCAATCAGTCAATAATTTTAATTGTCATGGGACTTGACCAGAGCATGGATGTTGAAAATAGAAGCTACTACGAACACATAGCTGAAATGAACGAATATACTACAAGACTAAATGACAGAATACATTGGTGGTCGTGCAGGTCAGCTGGATGACAGCTAACTGCAATCAGTATTAATAATTGTAATCAAACCGAATATCCAAGACCAAAATTGATTACAGCAGCACACCTCGCATAGAGAGAGCGGGGGTGCGGGGTAGAGGATGATTGGAGGGTTTCTCTAAAGCTTTCTCAAACATGAGCAGAAGCAGGTTGTGACTTGTTTAACATCAGCTATAGAGCACTTGTCAACGGGTACTGTTCAGGTGGAGCTCATCGACGTCGTGGTCTGTGTGGGTAAACAGTGTCGATGCAGGGAGCCTCCGGGACAGTGAAGAAGAGCAGAGCATGGCCTGGAGGTCCGCAGAGGCCACATGTGCACAGGAACTCAGGGTCACGTGACTGCACGGTGTCCTTCATCCGTGGCATCTCCGGAGGTTTATTATCAGAGGAGTTCAACACACAGTTTGCAATGCATTGCGTTGTGTAGTCTTGGTATACGGAACAGTGTGGATCTTCCCTGGTTTCACAAGTATCTTGTAAAGCCTTAAAGATATGTTTGAGGATGTATCAGTGAAATGAGGACAGAGAGAAAAATACCCTCTAGTAGTTTAACTTAGACATTAACTGTCTATTTACAGTCAAAATGCAATTTAGCAAACAAAAAGTTACACAAAGATGAAAAATCGTGGAGCGCTATAGTCTCTATCTAGTCTCGAGGCATCTTAAAGCCAGAAATTTGCAAATATTTCTCACATGGAATATTGTCAGATTATAAATTATGTTATTTCATTTATTATGCTTTTCATACTGTTCTATTTACTTAATACGACATATGTACATGTACAAGCCACACCCAACTTCTAAATCTATGTAACTGTTATTACTACTCATTTCCTGGCCAATAGAGGGCGATGTATAAGCATCAGACATAAGGTGTTAACGGAAGAAGGAGGCCGGAAGTGGAAACGTAACCTGGCTCGAGATCATGTGTCATCAGGGAGAAGGGGTCAAGAAGTTGTCAATCATAGTTCACAGCGGTGCCCGGTCAAGTATTTGTCAGTCATGGATACACAAGCGCTGTGGGTGATGCTGGGGATTATATGCTCAGAGAAAAAGAAAGAAAGAAGGAAAGAAAGAATGAAAGAAAGAAAGAAAGAAAGAAAGAAAGGAAAACGTTGAAGCAGCTTTGGTTTGAACCTCTCCAACTGTCAGGCATTTGTTAAAAAAAACAAGGCCACGCAGCGGTCCGACC
>JAODUK010084082.1:0-15117 GCA_027564635.1 Typhlichthys eigenmanni
CCCCCCCCCCCCCCCCCCCCCCCCCGTCGGCAGGGCGATGCTAGCGATGAAGAATAGGGGGAGCTGGTAACCAGTTAAATGTTCTCAGATAGCCAGGCTTATCTGTCCAGAGGTGTCGCGTATGGACACTGCCAACGTGTCCATTTAATGGGTCATGTGGTGGAAACACAGTCACATTCTTGTTTTTATCAGCGTGACAGCTCTACACTGCCACCAGCTGTGTGTGTGTGTGTGTGTGCGTGTGTGTGTATGTGTGTGTGTACTGTACATACACATTAATACATCCACTTAGCTTAATCTGTCATTGTTAGAGGATACAGGTGAACAGTTGTAGATTCACTATCAATGTGTACTGTACATGTCCTCATTTGACTGCGGGTGCCGCAGTTCTTCACAACAGTTGTACAATCACTTGTGATAAGCCGGGCTGTGTTCTGCCTGGCAGCATGTTTGGTTTTTAAAGCGCACGTATGGTCAGAGGGTTTAATCCCGATAGCACTGGTTACCAGGACAGCTGTGTCAATCATGTTGAAAACAATAGAAATTCACAATCACCTTAAATGTATTTATTATTATTATTTATTGAATAATACTTTGTAGTAATACTCCCTGATTTGCCAGCAATACAGAGACAGCGGTCCACGTATCCTGGGGATATCCCCACTTCTGTGGGCAGTTGTGTCTTTAATAGTGAGCGGGGGCCAAACCCACAAACGAATGCCCTTTACAGTTGTTAGTGTTGTGCTGTAGGCCTACTGCGAGCCAAAGGGGCTTTTACTGTGTATACAGTGCTGGCTGTGTTGTCAGTGTGTGTGTGTGTGTGTGTGTGTGTGTGTGTACTCTGCAGGACGTGTCTGCGGACACACAGTCTATAGACAGCTGTGAATACATCTGGGAGGCTGGCGTCGGCTTCGCCCAGGCACCCCCACTCAACTACGTGCACGACATCAACAGGTACACAGTACGTCTGTCTGTCTGTCTCTGTGCCCGCTGCGCTTTTATTGTTAAGAAAGGGCTTCGCTGTAGATTTTGCGCCAGCCATGCTTTTATTGTGAAGAAGGGACATCATTGTAGATTATGCGGCCACCACGCTTTTAGTTTGAAGAATGGACACATTTGTAGATTTTGCTTTTATTGTGTAGCTTCTGTAGAAGGGATGTTTTCCATTGATTCTGCGTCCAGCTCGGCTTATCTGTGCGTGTCTGCCCGGCTGGCTTCAGGGCAGAGCTGCTGAAGCTCCTCCTGACATGCTTCTCAGAGGCCATGTACCTGCCCCCTTCCTCTGACAGCAAGAACCTCAACCCCTGGGTCACGTTCTTCTGCTCCGCGGAGAACAGGTAACATGCGCGCACGCGCACACACACACACACACACACACACACACACACACACACACACACACTCATTAAAATGTAATGCATGCATGTTATCGTGCTGTTTAAATAAGTGCCACCCAATTTTAAGAAGCTGTAAAATGTTGGAATCTAGATGTCTGGAGCGGGATGTTGACAGTGTGTTGATAGCAGCGAGCATTGTGATAAGGACAGGGCTTTCACACAGGGAAAAATGAGGAGCCCATATAGGGATGGCTTTGAAGACGATGCCAAGACAAACCTTTTCTTTTTTTGTTTGTTTTTGTTTTGTTTGCCCTGCTAGAGTTCCCCCCAGCTTCTTATTGAAACTGCTTAGCTGAGCATAAGTGCACATGCTTTATACTGTAGAGGAAAGGGTAGAGAACTTCGTGAGCCCAACGATGTTAAACCTACCCTACGCTTCTACTTTAGTTTGAACGCTCAAGCCAAATCAGTTGTTGTTTCAACCACAAGGGAGCCTTGCGAGTCCATCCTGATCTCTCCAGGGTCAGTCTGGAGAGCTTGGATATCGTTGTGTGGCCAATCAGCGTCATACTGTTAGCTATTGGGTTTAGATGGGTGCGACAAACGCGACTTAAAAACAACTCAGAAGCTAACGTAGGTGATGCAATATAGCATCAGTTTTAATAACATTTATTATAAGAGCAAGGGTTTTTCTCAGTGGAAAATATGTTTTCACTCTCTGAAAGCGCCTGTTGTTTGTGAATAGGCCTGGCCGCGCTCCATTTGAAAGTGTTTACAGTCGTATCCTCCTACTTGGCATAGACCTCTGGTTAATTTAGAAACTATTGCACAGCGCTGAACCAATCGGCGTAGATACAAGTGTTTTGATCGTTCTACCACCATTTTGAAACACCCTGGACTTCAACGTCATCTCACTGACCCACGCTGATTGGGCCGCCAGCAGGGTGGCTGTGTCAACGCTAACGTGATCAGGGTTTCCAGACTATAATCTCCGCTAAATAAACTGAGTTAGCTAATAGTCAGGCGAAGCCAGGCTACTACCTATGTTCACCTCCCTGCTCAAAGTAGTAGTCTTCTTCTTCTCTGGTTTCCAGACACGCCCTGCCTCTGTTCACCTCCCTGCTCAACATAGTGTGTGGCTACGACCCCGTGGGCTACGGCATCCCCTACAACCACCTGCTGTTCTCCGACTACCGGGAGCAGCTGGTGGAGCAGGCCCTCCAGGTCCTCATCGTCAGCCTGGAGCATGAGGCCGGCTCGCCCGCCACCGCCGCCCTCCAGGCCCTGAGCTCCTCGCCGTCGCCCTCTACAGGCACGGAGGACTCGGAGGTGAGGCAGCTGTAGAAATGCTGGGAATTCTTTTTTAAAAAAGAGGATAATAAAATAGACAATGCAAACAACCTCAACACACACATACAGGCTGACACGTTTACACTGTGAGATTTGTGAGATTATTAAAGCTACATTTATGTTTTATAGCCTGCGGGACCTGACAACCTCTTTGTGAATTACCTGTCCAGAATACACAGAGAGGAGGTAAGATCATGTACCATATTTTTGCTGTTACAGGTGTAATTAAGCAGTTTTCAAATCCTCTCAAAATATAACTATAGCAACCGTGAAAAGAACACAATATTATTAACAATATTAAACGTATTTTTAATTGGCATTCGAATGAATGTTCGATAATCCACGGCAAACCGACGCAAACTATTAACAATGTTTGCTAAAGGTAAAGTTGCTATTCATTGATTGACAAGTGCCATTCTACCGTGTTAAAATGCTTGTGATGTTTGTTTCTTAAGGACTTCAGCTTCATCCTTAAAGGGCTGGCCAGGCTGCTGAACAACCCGTTGCTTCAGACGTACCTGCCTCATTCTACCAAGAAGATCCACTTCTACCAGGAACTACTGGTTCTCTTCTGGAAGCTCTGTGACTTTAACAAGGTGTGGAGATGTATTGTAGACCAGTGTCAATCAATACCTTCTTCGGAAGTTGTCCGAAATAAAAAAAAAACACATATACAATATAGCATATACTGAGAAATAAACCAAATTTAGTCCAGTTGATAAAAGGTCTTTAAATTTGTGTTCCTATTGATAAAGATTAGGATCCAGAGTAGATTCTCATCCTCCCATCGTTTGTTTGTTTGTTTTTGTGCGCACGTGTGTGTGTGTGTGTGCGCGTGTGTTTGCTCTTCAGAAGTTCCTGTTCTTTGTGCTCAAGAGCAGTGACGTGTTGGATATTCTAGTACCCGTCCTGTTCTACTTGAATGATGCCAGAGCAGACCAATGTGAGTCATGATGTCTAACTGTCTGTTCTATATCAGAGACAGCTTATCGTGTTTGTGTGTGTGCATGTGTGTGTATGTGTGTGTTTCTTTCCACACACATGCACACACAGACTTGTATTCCTTATAATGCTGTTAATGTTAACAAATATTAGGGCCCAGCAATGGTTTTCCTACTTTTTTTGGATACCATGCCCCCCCCCCCCCCACCCCCCACCCCCCCACCCCCACCCAGAAGGAACTAGTTATTGCTTGGGGGTTATGGAATCACAAGCTATTAAAAAGCATAACATAAAACTATATAAACAACTACTTGGTCAAATTAAATTGTACATTTATTCATAAAGCACAATTAAATAAGAGTGTCAAGTGCTGTAGAAACCCAAGTGCTGTAGAAAGTAATCTATACAGAAAATATAACGGTATAACATGTACTAACTAATGATATTCTAATAGGAACAGACATACAAAACAAAAATGAAAACCTCTCTGAACGCACCCACTGCTCTAAAGGCAAAATGAGCGGTCATCCACTTTGTTTTTGGTGGTTAAAATATGATAGAGTAATAGAAAATAAACTGCTTCTCTGCATGAACTGTGTGCGTGCGTGCATGTGTGTGTGTGTGTGCGTGCAGCACGTGTGGGTCTCGTGCACATCGGTGTGTTCATCCTGCTGCTGCTGAGCGGAGAGAGGAACTTTGGGGTGCGTCTCAATAAGCCGTATTTGGTACGCATCCCCATGGACATCCCAGTGTTCTCTGGTACCCATGCCGACCTGCTCATCGTGGTGAGGGCTTGGCCTGCAACACACACACATTGCTTATGCCACACCTGAGACACTGTGCCATGATATGACCAATCATAATATGACCAATCTTTGATTTCTGATTGGTCATCGTTGATTATGATATGATTAACCACACACACACACATTGCTTATGTCGCACCTGAGACACTGTGCCATAATATGACCAATCTTTGATTTCTGATTGGACATTGTTGATTATGATATGATTAACCACACACACACATTGCTTATGTCGCACCTGAGACTCTGTGCCATAATATGACCAATCTTTGATTTCTGATTGGTCATCGTTGATTATGATATTTTACACACACACACTTCAAGCAGTGTTTATGGCATTATCTTATAACGTAATCATGTTCATTTAATAGATGCATATGACATTTGCAAACTCTCAATTACTTACAGTGTATCTTCTGCTTTCTTTAAAATATGTTCAAAGAGAGAGAATATAGTGAAAGTAGTGGGGATTCCTCTATACATAATAAAATATATATATATTAAATCCACCCCAGGTGAGCAATAACTTTATTCCGGTATTGTGTACGTAAATGATACCGAGCAGTGCCATCACAAATATCTGCTGCGCTTGCCCTTGACTAGATTTTCCACAAGATCATCACAAACGGACACCAACGCCTGCAACCACTCTTTGAATGCCTGCTGACAATAATAGTGAATGGTGAGTATTATTTATAAATAGCACCCTCTGTTGGCCAAATAATAGAACTCCTGAATATTTCCGCAATGAAAAAAATAATAGTGACTATGTTTTATTTCTGCATCTTTGCCACGTCTGGTTTTTGATTCACTCCTCCCCCTTCAGTCTCTCCTTATCTGAAGAGCCTGTCCATGGTATCAGCCAACAAGCTGCTCCACCTTCTAGAGGCCTTCTCCACCTCCTATTTCCTCTTCTCAGCCTTCCAGAATCACCACCTTGTCTTCTTCCTGCTGGAGGTCTTCAACAACGTCATACAGTACCAGTTTGACGGTGAGAAGATCGTTGGTGCTTTGAAAAACACAGTTTACCTAAGAATACCAGATATGTATATCCTTGCTACACGGTGGCCCAGTGGATAGCACTGTGGCCTCACAGCAAGAAGGTCCCGGGTTCAAACCCCAGTCGACCCGGGCTTGTGTGGAGTTTGCATGTTCTCCCTGTGTCTGCTGCTATTCTGGAGTTGGTCCCTGGGTGCCGCACGAGTGGCTGCCCACTGTTCCCTTTGGGGATGGGTTAAATGCAGAGAATGAATTTCCCCTAAGGTGGATTAATAAAGTATGATTTCTTTCTTCCTTGACTATACTGTCAATCTCTGGGCTATTTTTAATGGAACATAGATATGTTCTCTAGAACAGACTTAAAAAATAAAAAAGCCTAATTTCACAGTAGGCAGACTGTGAATGCAAGCTGAGTAAGAGCCTGTGTACACCAAACACATTTTTAGCGCTGGGCGATATCGTATGTCCCGCCCCTTCCTCTGTTTTAATTGGCTGACGGGAGAGGAGTTGCATTGATGAGCCCAGCGTGGTTCCAAACATTGGGTTGGGTTTAGCGCTAAACCTCAAAAGGACTGTATTGAAAATAGACTGAAAACACATTTGATGGACACAGGCTCTACACTAACACACGGTGCACATCCAAGTTCATCTGACTCCACCGCCCCCTACTAACCTCCACCCCCCCCCCACACTCACCCAACAGGCAACTGCAACCTGGTGTACGCCATCATCCGTAAGCGCAGCATCTTCCACCAGCTAGCCAACCTGCCCACAGACGTCGCCTCCATCCAGAAGGCCCTGCAGCGGAGGCGGAGGAAGAGCGCCGTGGGCATCTCCAGGACCAGCTCCACCGAGACTGAGCCCATGGAGGGCTCCAGGCCAGCCGCTCCCGCCGAGCCGGGGACGCTCAAGACCAGCTTAGAGGCCACCCCTGGTATTGCACCTTTTCTGCTTACTTGGTTACGGAAGATGCAGTGAGGTTCTCCTGGATAGCTAAAAAATGTATGAAAATTCCACATTGCAATGTAATGTACATCTTCTAACCACTAGGGGGCAGCGTCACAGCCTTTTTTTGTCCTGAATAAAATACTGAACGTTATTTCAAAAATAACCACAGGGTTAATATCTTTCATTATGTGTTTATGTATATTTACGTGACAAATTATTTTAATCCTCATTTGTCCTTCCGCATTCGTCCAATCCATGAAGTACTTATTCAGCCCCAGTGAATAAGAACGCTTCACACCTTTGTCATGCAGGGATCGACAAGCTGACGGAGAAGGCCCAGCTGAGCGAGGACGGCACCGTGGTGGCTCTGCAGCGGCTCGACTCTCCGCGCACAGCGGCCGACAGCAGCGCCATAGCCGCGGCCAGCGACACGGAGTCCAACTCAGAGAGAGACGGAGAGGTAGGCTATAGTCAGCGGCTCAACAGTGACGCTCTAATGTTGAAGATGCTATATTCCGCTTTTTAACGTGTGGTATTCGCTTTATTTATCTTTATTTTATTCTCTGGCGTTTTTCTATTTTCCATGTGAAACACTGTAATGTCTTCAGTGAAAAGCACTTCCAAGTATTAGTGTGTTGGGGATCTTGTGCAAACATAGGTGTTTATTACCCAGATGGTTCACAGGTCGTAATAAAACCATCAGTGTAGACACATATCATGTGTTTAAAATACAAGTGAGCCAAATGGCAGGACTTCATCCTTCAGGCATGGTTGTCATAGCGTCACCTTATGCAAAACTAGTCTCCCCTGGAAGATAAACGTGAGAGACGTGCGTATGTCTGACCAGACCAAAATAACTTTAAGGGGAATTTGACAAAATAATTGTACATATTACAATATGGACATTTGTATCCTTACTTTCCAGTATACTCTAAATATACATTTAATTAATAGAGCACCATTAAAAAGAATGAGCTCCCCCCTGGTGAACTGTAAGGAAGTGTGTACATCCCAATTACTCCCTTGATGTGTATTAGCCAGTACCATTCATGGACACACCCTTTTCCAAACCCAGGAACTACTCACAGGTAACATGGAATGCAAATGTTAAATATAAGAATGACATGTTTAATCTAGCTATGTGTATTTGTTATCATCTATGTACTGGCCTTAAAGTGAGGCAGGTATTATGGCCTTTTCAGAGTGCTATATAGAAATATTATTGTTGTTATTATTATCATTGTTGTTGTTATTGTTATTATTATTATTATTATTATTATTGCTTCACTATGCTTGCACTTTTCTCAGGTTTGTCAGACTGAGGCGAGAAATCGGTTGTCAAGCACTTCATCGACGGCCTCCACCTGGGGTCCTACTCCAGACTGGGTAAAGACACACATTTGGCTTCTTGTTGAAAGTCTAGTACGATTTGAACAGTTTTTATATGAACTAATGATTCGTGTAGTACTTGATGTTGTTATTTCCTTAATACCAATTGAAGGAAACTCACAGCACTTTGTATATTCCTAAATATTCCTAAATATTCTGGTTAATTATTATAATCTACAGCCTCTACCAATTATTTAGCTGTTAACTGACTGAAATGTTTTATTTAATTTCTTAAACTGCCCCTAATCCCCCCCCCCACACACACACACCTTTTTTGTTGTTCTAATTGAGTTGTGTGTGTTGATGCCATCAGTGGGTTTCTTGTCTCACTGTGTCCGGTGCTGTAGGTGCTCTCATGGAAAACCAAACTGCCTCTGCAGACCATCATGCGTCTTCTACAAGTGCTTGTCCCTCAGGTGGAGAAGATCTGCATAGACAAGTAAGGGAACCACACAATCCAGATGATCATGTAGTGAATGACTGGAAGGTTAGCTCTGCCGGGATAATCAGTGGTCAGGAGGTCATGGGTTCAAGCCCCGGAGTTTGACTCCTAGTAAGCATCCTTGAGCCTAACCATTTCTGCTCCTTGTAATGGACCTTTAGGATGATGAAGGATGTTGTTATGGGACATGTAGACAACATAGACACAGCAGATATCCTACCTAGACAGACTGGATGTAGCCTGCAGATCTTAACATTGTCCTGAAGCCATGCGGAAAAATGCTATGCTACTGTATGTATGTGGATGCAAAATCACAGGACAGCCAAACACATTGGTTATGAGGTAATATAATTATTTTACTGTATCCTATATATGTATGCTACATCTGGAAGAATGTAGTAGCCTGTCTAGTCTACCTGATAGCTACTGTACTGTTTTCCGTCCATCCAAAACAAAATAGGCATTTGTTGCCTGAATAGTTTAATTTCACCTTTATTCTGATTGGCTTTAGTGCAATATTTCTCATTAATTGAAAATTAATCTAAAATTAGACCGTATTTATCTTAACAGTAGGACTATAATATTACTGTAGTATAGGTTTATTTTTATAAATATAGGCAAGTTTGCCATGGGAACGTACGACCCTGGCTAAATCCTGCTGTTTTCTGATTTCTCCCATTATTGTAAGTGACACAATGTTGGCTGTATGGATGTTATCAAAGTCGTCTTTGATGTTATGGTCAGCTCAGAGCCACGTGGGTCAGCCGTCTGACACAGAACCCGCTCCTGGGCGTGGCTAACTCGATCGCTTCTGGCGAAAGGGTCATAGCAGGAATATAAATGAATGTAGAGATCTGAGAAGCCACTGTTCTCATTATGCTGTTCCTCATCAGGGGCCTGACGGACGAATCAGATATCCTGAAGTTCCTCCAGCACGGTACGCTAGTGGGCCTGCTGCCCGTCCCCCATCCCATCCTCATCAGGAAGTACCAGGCCAATGCTGGGACCGCCATGTGGTTCCGCACCTACATGTGGGGACTCATCTACCTACGGTAAGCAGGCTGGATGCACTGACGTATAACAATGAGTAATGTAAACCAGGAGTTCATTATGATTAGGTTAGTACCATAGTAATGTTTTCATACACCGCTAGGTGGAGTAGTTGGTAAGGGAATACTGTTTTTCTACGCAAAACTAGTATAGGCTCTCTATCATGCAAGCGGTGCAGTTTACCGTCTCTGTATGTTATTATTTCTTAGTGTGGTCATTAAGCATACCACAGCTAGCATTGTTGCACTGCCCGGGTTGAAATTAAGTGTTGATTTGATGGTCACACTATATTAAGATAAGGTGCATGTATTTAACCTTCTTTAAAGGTACCTAAGCAATGTTTTAGACTTGTTAGACTTGTAGAAATGTATATTTATTAGATTGCAGTAGTTGGAAATGTGTGATATTTTAACAATTCATTGATTGTTTTCTTTTTGCCATAGCAATGTGGATCCTCCAATCTGGTACGACACGGATGTGAGACTCTTTGAGATCCAGAGGATTTAGAGGAAGATGGACATACCAAGGGGGCTGAGACAACCCTTTACTCTCACAACAACCGCAACATTGTTAACAGGCACCTGTGACACAAATAAAGCCAGTGGCTCAACCAAAACCATCAGCGTTCCTCTATGATTTAAGTAAAAATGTATATTGACTTATTATATTGAAGTGTTTAATATGACACGCAGCCCAAAGATTCTGCAGCTCGTTTATTTAGTAGTGGTAGGTGCAGACTTGAAGACAAATAACAAGATTTTTTAAAAAATACAGTGTTTATAGGCCTTGTATAACAACATTCAGGCCACACGAGGCACTGTACATGATCGCCTCACATGCACACCGATGGTAGTGTCAGCCATGCATGGCAGCTGACATCCATGCATCGGTTAGGGTTAGGTGTCTTGCTCAAGGACACTTCGACACTTAGATCAGCCACTAGGGACACTGTTGCCCAAGCTATAAAGTTGGGGTGTGTCTTCTGAGATTCCTCTCTTCCTGGGCTAGAAAACCTAGCTTTCTTTGCCGGAGGAGTACGTTCAATCTCCATCTCTTGCTTCCTCTTTCTGGATGTGATGTTATCAGGAGAGAGTGCTGGGAATGTTTGACAAGGTGCACCTGCATCTGTTGGGAGGAAATACTGTTAGTTATGTGATGAACATTATTTGGATGTGTAACCTTGCAGTCCCAGGTCCCGACCCGGGACTCAAACCGGCTTGGGAGTCAATAGCAGCAGAAATGCATGTGTACCTGTGGGGTCCAGTGTGGGGCTCAGGCTAAGAGCTGAGAAGAGTCTGCAGAGCTCATCCCTTGATCTGCTCACTGAAAGAATAGGACACTTATTACTACGCACAGTAGATCCACAAAAAGAAATTGTCACACTTGATTTTTACACGAGACACATTGGACTAGGCAAGGCCCAAAAAATTATCTTGCTGGGAAGTGGGGGGGGGGGGGGGGGTTGAGGGGCATTGTGTGTAGAAGGGGATTTCATTATAACTCCTTGTTGTTCATACGATGAATACCTCACTTTCAGGCTATGAGTTAAATTCCCTTAGAGAAGAGTCCTCCTCAAGGTCAGTGTTCACTTCTACATTGTTTTTTGTCTCAGACAACTCTTGTACAGGGTGTGAATGTTGGGTATTGAATATATTATAAATTTTGCCCCTGTATGCCCTGTATTGCATACCTATATTGCTGTATGCCCATATGTCTGAGAGTGCTTTGGAATTAGGGATCTTTTTAACAACGTCCGGCAGCCTACATGAACAGTCTCCCTTTGACAGCCCTGGATAATATTAGTTTAGCTAGAAAGACGTTTTTTTATGTCTTGCTTGAGCATTATTATTAACCAAGACTAATCTACATGCACTTGACAAGGCCGCAATTAAATGTGCTGTTATTCTATGGTCTTACACTCAATCTCATGGAGCACAATCGCCTTACAGGTAGGCCTAAATTATCAACATATTTTCTATAGGCCAATTAATTAATAGCATTAACACATTTGTCTTAACAAAACAAACATTCACGTAAGTATAAATGTAGCCTACCTTGTAAAGGCTGTTCGCAAACATGTGACAACCAATCCCGTTCTTTCCTTCTGCTCTTATGGGTCCTATAAAAACAAAGTGAGTTTTTGAGTGGATTTTAATGGATACTGTGGGTATAGAAATGATATTTAGATATGAATGCATTTAGCCCATAACGTTCAGACTGCAATCCTTATTGCTAATTTCCGACTAAGTGCTCAAATTCAAGTTTTGTTTTGTTGTTCACATTACCCGTTTAACCCTCCTGTTATGCTGCATTTTTGAGTTTAACATCATTGAAATCATATTAAACTGTATTCTTTCAGCATGAGCCTTCATCTATTCCTAGTAGCGGTAATGAACATGTACAAAATAAAAAATGTATATAAAACGAAGAAAAAAAAGTTATGTATTTATCTTAGTATACTGTATATGATGTTCTGGGTCAATTTGACCAGGTAGCAAAAGTGAATATAGGTCTGTTGCGTAGTCTTGAAATATGTGAACTCTCTCACTCCTCACTACCCTTTATCTCTCCCATATACAGTAGCTGCACACATAAATATTCATAAAGCGTACTGTGTGTACACAAATACACTCATTCTTATTATTGCTAGGAATGGACTGTTTCCTAAAAAGGTTAAACATTTCTGTCGGAGACAGACTGACTCCTCGTGGGAAACCTCTCTATCTTCTACCCATAGACACATCACATATCTAAGCAAAAAACAATAGGACTGAATTATAAAGTTTACTGTGAGAATCCATATGCTCAACTCAACCATTTCCTGTGGGGGAGGGGCAAAATGTATCAAATATTCCATACCCAACATTCACTCCCTGTACAAGAGCTGTCTGAGACGAAAAACAATGTAGAAGTGAACACTGACCCTGAGCAGGACTCTTCTCTAAGGGAAACTAACTCAGCCTGAAAGTGAGGTATTCATGCCAAAGAATGGAAAGACTGAATGATCCTCATCCTCCCATGAATGTCAGGGCAGAGTGCCTTCTGACAACAGGTCCCACAAAGTATGCTTTCACACATCATAATCCATCGCAAAATAAACTTGTGAGGTTGGTCCTTAAGCTTCCATTTAGGACGCATCTTCCAACTCATTTCATCGGCTTTGAATGGCTGAGGGTGGAGGAGCGAGTTTCACAGCTTAAAATGTGTCTAATTTATAGGATTGTCAATAGTGTTCTAAAGAAGCCCACTTGTGCAACTATTTTACTAAAATAAGGGAATACCACAAATACACCAAGAGGGAGTACAACTGATTTGGTTATTTTTAGGTTGAAGAGCTGTATGGTAAAGGTTACAGCAGCCATTATGTGGAATGGGTTACCGGTACCAAATCAATTAAGATGATTACCACCAGGTAACTTATAAATCCTCATTGAAAATATGTCTGAGAGATTGTTTGCCATTTCATAAATTAGCAGTAAGATTTCTTATGATGTATTTATAATGTACTTTAATGTTAATTATATTTGCTGAATTTTTTTATATTTTGTATTGTAAATTTAGGTCAAAATAGTCGCCTGTACATAGGAATGTATATGGACTATAAACTACTGCATATTGTCTTGGTTTTGAAATATATTTTTAAATGAAATTATGTATAACATGTTTGTAACCTCTACCACAAAACACCACAATGGAAATAAGCCGTTAGACTTTATTGTGTTTATCCTTTTGATGTTTTTATTGTAGTTTTTTGAAAACTCTGAGCAGAGCCGCTGCTCCTTTGTGTCGAAAGGGGCCAGTTGGTACTGGCATCTAGTAAGGATGCCTATAGGGAGGTGTTCCAGGCACATCCAGCTGGGAGGAGGCCTCGGGGAAGACCCAGGACTAGGTGGAGAGATAATATCTCCACACTGGCCTGGGAACACCTCGGGATCCCCCCAGTAAGAGCTGGTTAATGTGGATCGGGAAATTAGTTCTGGGGTCCGCTGCTGGAGCTGCTGCCCCGCGACCTGACTACAGATAAGTGGATGATTGAGGATGGATGGATGGGGGGCGACTTTTCACACTTTATTCAAACCAGAAAAGAAGGGTCCAGAATCCGGCTGCTGATTAACATGAACTACCAGCGTGTGTGCATGTGCGTTGATCATGTTTGCTTAACATGGTGTGCTAGACAAGATCAGCTCAGCAGTAAGACTTAATAAGTAACTTTGTAAGACACAAAAAATATACAATAAGAACAGGGAGACAAATAAGTTTGTGTTGCTTGAATACAAGCAACACATAGGCTACTGTAGGAAACAACTGTTTTTACTACTACTATTAAACGATGACTATGTAGCCATAGGTGTTTTACATATAGTATATTCTATTAAATATATATTATATTGAGAGTGTCAGTGTGTGTTTCACTGCTTGACTGGCTTATCTATTGTTTATGTTGCTGGCCATGGCCACATTTCCGTGGCAAGACCCAACCCAAGACCACATGACTGAACTAACAGCACAGACAGGGACTGAGAGACGCAGAGAATGACATATTTCAGGAGATGACGGTAAACGTAAAAAGTTGTATGAATATTGAAACTATCTGAAAGACAGTACTAATAACTGCTACTAGAATAAACATCTGGCACTTCCTCAACTGGATTAATTCTCTAGTAATTATAAATTAACTGCAAATCTACAAGGAACAACCTCTAGCATATCTGATAAAAACGGGTGGAATCTAACAATTGGTGTCACAACAGGACGTGTATGGCGATTTCGGGTTGAAACTTGCTTGACCATTGCACATCGTATTGTCGGACTGCTCTGGAGAAAAGGCACAGACGGAGAGGAAACCGCATGAAACCTCCATCCATATCTGACGTATCCGTCCTGGCACCGTTCCAGACAACTTATTGATCTGGTGAGTCAATCGCCGTTATACCACATTTCGAACTGTGATAATGAATCAGATATAGATAAGTTATGCAGTTTCTGTATATCTGAGGCAGTATACAGCATCCTCGTACAGTATATGCGAACCCCAGATAGCAAGCAGTCGGCCCGATTGCGGCTGAATGTCGGCACTGTCGGCTGAGGTCGTGTCGCCTGATGCAATGTGTCTCTTAAATGTGCCGAGTATGACATGCTGTAGTCAGTCTGACTATTGTATTTTACTTGGCCCGATCATGGTTTGATGTGTCTCTGCCGTTCGGCAAAAATGAGCTGTAATGCGGCAAGCAGTGTCTGGTCCGATACACATGTAACTGACATAGGTCGTGTCATGATGTTTAGCGGCAAAAATTCAAAGATAATGTGGTAGACGGACCATATACTGTTCTCGGCCTGATTCTGTTGAGCGACTCTCGGCCCACCCACAGAGCCAGGCGGCTTGCCCACTACTAGGCCAAATGTCTTCTGCGAACGGTGCGAGAAGGGCGTTTTTTCTTTTGGACACTGTGGTAAGTATGCTTTACTTGTTAACCATCATCCATTAATGTTAATTATGAGTGTTAAAAACAGAATTAGCATTAACAATCAACCAGCTATGATAAAAGTTTGCATGGTCAACCGGATTCTCCAACAAAAGTTGTGTCAAGTCAGGTAGGCCTATAACTACAGTTAAATCATGGCGCATTTGAAGGGCGATTAGAAGCCTATCAATCTGTTGTCTATCTTGATAAATTACTTTAATCCAAAATTAGCCTTGTGACCAGGTTCTTAAATAACGTGTATTGCATGATCTGTATTTTACAGACCAAAGAGGGCAGGAGACAGGCAAGAGGGGGAGATGCAGTCTGACATTCCTCAACTCTCAGTCTGGAGCAGAAGATGCAGCAGAATCCAGATTACAAATTTAACATGG
>JAODUK010084093.1:0-15116 GCA_027564635.1 Typhlichthys eigenmanni
TTCCTTACAAATGTCACACCATTTGAAAAGGGAAATAACTCCGCTTTGCAATGGTAGAAGATTTATTGCCAAGAAGCATAACAAAGAAATCTAACAAACACAAATGTCCTCACTTTTTGTGTTATGTGTATAATACACATCCACATACACATGCATACTGATTTTAATGTATACTGTAAGAAGTACATCCTATGTTCTTTGTGCTCTACAGGGGTTATCATTACATTTTGAGGTAATTAGTATGACACTAATTGTAATATACTGTGAAGTTTAAATGTTTTATTTCATGTATTTAGAGAAAACTGTTGTTTACCTGCAATATATATGTACATTTGCTTAAAATAAATCCCCAAAAACCGCTAGCATACTGAACTCAGAGAGCTATCCATGTAGTAGAAGACAGACCTGCTCGTTGGCACGTGTCCAGAAGATAGCCAGTAGGAAGACAGCAGTGATGGGTGGAGCCAAACAGCTGGTTACTGATTGGATGTAATCAAAGAGTTGGCCATTATTGGCTGTTTGGATGACCGGAATCCACACAAGGCTTATGCACACCAGCACCAGAATAAACACCCTGGAAATATAATATATTATTATTAGTATTATTACTTGATGTCAACAACAACAACAGCTTTCATAGGCTTGCCCCTCTTCTCTACCCCTCCCCCCTATACAGGAAATTTAGGGTTTATTGAGGAGCACACCTTTAACCTGCATTCTATGCTGTGTATGAATTAACTTAAAGGTGGAGTCAATTAATTTAAGCTAATACACTTTTTTGTCAAATTCATCAAATATCTCCTCACGGCCTGCTGGCTGCCTGTTCTGTCCCACTATCCCAGCCTTGGCAATGTGGGGGTTGTGTGCGGGGGGGGGGGGGGCTTCTGAGGGAGCAGCCTATGGCGTTGAAGGGAGATGTGGTTTTGTTATTAATTGTGTTAAAATATCAACAATCCTTCTCCAGCATCCCTGACTCACCTTGAACCTGCATTATGCTATTGCTATGCTAAACTATGCTAAAATATGATAAGATATGCTATGATAAACTATGCTATGCTAGACTATGCTAAACTTTGCTATGCTAAACTATGCTATGCTATGTATACATCCACTTAAGTTGTCTACCTCCCCACCAGCATGAGCTCCCGCTCGCTGGCCGCGGGCCGGGCTCTGTGGTAGAGGTCCAGCGTGAACAGCGTGGAGCCACTGTTGAAGATGGAGGTCAGCGATGACATGAGAGCTGCTAGCATCACGGCTAACATTAGCCCGCGGAGACCTGGGACCGCAACGATGCACGGATGGGAAGAAAGAGAGAGAGAGAGGGAGGTAGGGGAAAAGTAGGTTGTAGAAGTGTATAAATGCAGTTCATTTACCATTTATTGGAGAGTTTGCTCAGCTTTGAATCCTTTGCCTGACTGCCTACCTGTGTACGAACACGTTTCCAGTACAGATTATCCTTCTGTCGGATCGTACCCGCCCTTTAAGTTGTACGATCGAGTCCTGATACTTGCGAGGTCAATGCTCTGTACGGTATAGCCTCACGTTCACCCAGTCACACACACATTCACACACCGATGGTGGCGTCATCCATGCAAGACACCACCTAACCACCGGGAGCAGTATAGGGTTAGTTGTCTTGTTCAGGGACATCTTCCCACTTGGTGAGGAGTTAGCAGGGTTCGAACTAGCGACTTCTCAAACACCTTCACTGGGTAGGAGGCACCCAGTTCCTTGTTCATGTACTTTAAGTCTCACCCAAGGCACCAGGTGTGTAGTGAGCGACAACGTAAACACGGAATACAATTGGCTGTTGTGTCACAGAATGGTTGTCTGTTGTCTGTGTGGTTGTCTCTGACAGTGTGTGTGTCTGTGTGACAGTGTGTGTGTGTGCTGTCTGTCAGAGTGTGTGTGTGTGTCTGTCTGACAGAGCACCAGTGTGTTCTAAGGCTCTTACCAACTGGCATCAGGTCCACCACCAGTTTTGGGTAGGCGATGTTGGAGCAACCGACCGGCGTCCCACACACACGCTGACACACGTCAGGGTCCACGCAGGCCACGTCATCTGGGGACAGGAACACACACACACGCACACACACGTGACCACACACACACACACACACGTTAACGTGACCACACATACGTGATCGCGCGGGGCCTATACAGATTAGTTATAGAAGTGTTTCAGAGCAGTGAATCATGCTAACATATAACATACTAACTCCAAACATAAAAGAACAATGATTTTCTCGACTGTAGTTAACACCCTCATCTCCAACACTTTCATGTCACTGTGAACAGGGTTCATCCCTATGACGACAGCCTATGATAAGCCTTGGAAACCTTTGTTCTTTCGCACAGGCAGGTGTTCTGTTTTGATTAGTCTTATTCTCACGTCAGGGTTTGTTGTGACCTTGTGAGCCTCGTCTCCTGAGGCCACAACAAACCCTGACATGAGAATGAGACTTCAGTTAGACTTAGAATCAGTCTGGAGTGCTTGGAATCCGTGCTTCAAGCCGGTCAACCATCTATTTGACAAGCGTTGTTATCTACGGGCGTTAGCTTAGGTGTCATGACAGTTCCTAAAAGGTTTTAACGCATGCTGCAAATAGTGGAAGAATGGCACTAAATAATTATCTCGATGGTAAATATGTCTTCCCTCTTCTTCCAACTGGCCTTGCAAGGATTGATTTGAACAACTGACTCCGCTGGTTAACACCTGCCCTTTCAACGGATGGTTGTGTGTGGTCACTGTGAACAGCGAAACGAGACTCACGCACCAGGGAACAGGGCTCGACTTATCATGCCTGGCATGACGATGAAGAACATAGGCAGCAGCTTGAGATATCCTCCCAGCACACTCCCCCCTTTGGCGTGAGACAGAGACCGGGCTGACAGAGACCGCTGCACGATCACCTGGTCGAGGTAAGAGATGGATGGATGGATGTGTGAGGTCCCCTGGCCTGCCGAGCACGGCGCTAATCACAACGTTACTGCTAAGGAGCATACCTGGTCGGTGCACCAGACCCAGGTGGCCAGCACGGTCAGGCCAAACAACAGGCCCGGCCACGGCAGGTCGCCCGCCAGCGGGTCTCGGAACAGCCGGAAGGCGTCGCCGCGCGGCAGGTGGCAGGTGGTGTTAGCAACCGTTACCGCGGGGACGGCTAGCGGGTAGCGCTGCACCAGCCCCTCGTACCAGCCCACCTCGATGAATGCTGGGGAGACACGTGTGTGTGTGTGTGTGTGTGTGTGTAATAATAATAATAATAATAATAATAATAATACAAATAATACATTGTATTTGTAACGCACTTTAAATTAAAAGAAATGCCAAAGTGCTAAGTGACCAATACATTTAAAATACCAATGTCTGTTGACTGGCAGGTCTGTTACCTATAAACATGAGTGCGAAGGCTCCCCCGACCATGATCACCGTCTGTAGTGCGTCAGTGTAGATAACTGCAGTGAGACCTCCTATAGGAGCACAAGGTTCTGTTACTGTTTGTGTGTGTGTGCAGTGAGACCTCCTATAGGAGCACAAGGTTCTGTCTTATTACTGTTACTGTCTTGCCTTTTAGAGCGTCCACTCTCCACACGGAGCAGGGGTTAGTCCTGGGTGGGATGGGCCCCATTCACACACACGCACACCTGCCACAGTGTGTGTGCACGAGTGCGTGTGTGTATGTGTGTGTGTGCGTGCACACCTGCCACAGTGTAAACAGCAGTGTGTGTGTGTGCGTGCACACCTGCCACAGTGTAAACAGCAGTCACCAGCAACAGGATGCTGATTGACAAGTACAGATCCCAGCCTAGAGACATCTGGATGAACAATGCCCCTGAGAAGATGTCTGTCTGGAGAACACATGCACACACACACACACATGCACACACACACATGCACAGACACACATGCACACACACACACACAAACATGCACACGCATGCACACACATGCACAGACACGCGCACGCACACACACACACAAACATGCACACACACATGCACAGACATGTATGCATACTTATACTTTTTTTTTTTTTAGCTTTTAGGTTTTGTAACTCTTAAAACAATACTATAATAATGTGTGTCTATTTATCTGAGTGTGTGCGTGTGTGTGTGTGTGTTTTGTGCGTGTGTGTGTGTCTCACTGAGATCTTGGTGAGGATGTAGAGGATAAGAGACATGACAGACAGGTAGATTCGTATCCTCTGGCCTCCGAAGCGCTTGGCCAGGTACTCAGGCATGGTGACCACGCCCGCACTGATGTAGACTGGCACGAACAGCCATCCTAGGGCCACTAGCACCCACACGGCCTGCGCACGTGCAGACACACGCGCACACACACATGCACACACACACATGCACACACACGCAGGCAGGACTTGTGAAACAAAAGGTTTATTTCAAAACTAAAGGCGGGAACATGGGGATCAACGGCATGTACATTAAACAATGACCGACACAGGACTGGGGAACACACTAGTGCTTTATACACTAGTAGACAGGACAGGGAGACAGACCATTGGACATCCACAACGAGGGTCAGGTGATGCACATGAGGACATGATTACATCATGAGGAGATGATTAAGACAAAATAAGACTTAGGCCAATATGACGGTGACGTGGTGTAGTGTTACAGTTCACCGTGGGCCTCATATTGATATGGTACGCTGTTATATCACAGCAACATACGCATTATGCAGCCAACAGCACGCGAGGAGATACTCGCTAAATTTGACCAAATGTGAATTATCTTACTGTCGCTGACTCCACCTTTAAACAATAATGAGCGGCCGCTTACATTCCATTCAAAGCCCCCCACCGCTATTCCTCCAGCAGCTCCCGTGCCAGCCAGGCCAATGAACAGACCACTGCCGACATTACTGGACATCAGAGACGCACCAATCTGTCGCAAAATGAAAAGAAGTGACAATAACAACTTTAACCACCCTTTATTATTACATTTGTCTGTCAGTGTACTCTAATGGTATTCACCATAGCCTATTGTTTGTAGCCAAGCATTTATATCTATTTTAGAGGTAATAAAACTCAGGTATCCTTATATGCTTACAATAGGCTATGATGAATATCTTTATAGTGGTATATAGGATGTTTTCTATATAAAATATTTGTTCAATTTGACAAAAGGTTTAGCTTACATTTAGCTTGCAATCACTGACTATACCTTTAATGCTGTTGTAGGTTTATGATTTGAGAGGTGTAACAAGAGCTAGCTAAAACAGAAGGAAAGAGAGAAGAGTTTAAAGGTTTCCCTTTTCCTCTGCTTCCTCCATAAGGAGCTCGCTGGTCTGCCAATGAAAAGAGGATTGGTTAGAAATCTTTGTATATACTGTATTATTATATAGTTCTATGACTGTATCTTGAATAGGCAGGGGCTATCACTTATTCTCACAGAGCGTTTGACTCAACGATACATTACAGTTGTCTATGGCGTTTTTAAAGTGTACCTGCACTATAAAACTTGTTTTTTGAGCTGTTAACAAAGTAATAGGATTGATCTGTGACGAGACACATCAATGCTGGTGTTAATTTTGACAAACATTTTATGGGCTGAAAACAGAACTACACGTCATATGCGTTAAAAATCACCCCAGGACCTGGCTGGTTTTCATCGGTACACTTCGTCCGCTCATATGTCACCAAATTAAAATGTCAACTTTAATGGGGGTCCCGCTCTCAGCCCCTCTCCCCTTATTCAACTCTTTGACACATTTTTCAAGAGTTGTAGTGTAGAAGTATAGTCAGGCTCAGAGCTGGGGTGCAGCTACACTTTAAGAAATTGCACTCAATTGATAGCTATAAAATAGCCTATGTAGCCTAATTTAATCAAATATATAATATGTCGTGATTCCTATAATTGTGATTGCTGAGCATTGCCACCTCACCAGAGACCAATGCATCAATGTCCTGTCAGTTGCACACTTGGTTGGGTTCAGCTGTAAAATACAAACAAATGGAACCTCTCCTTTAAAGGTGGAGTCAGGGATGCTAAGGATTGTTCATCTTTGAACTTGATCAAAACCAATAACGCCACTGGGTGCCCCCTCCGAAGCTCCGCCCCATATACAGGGCCAGGGCTGTGTAGAAACACCAGATTATTTCTTCAGCGTGCACACAGAATGGACAGCCAGCGAGGAGACACTTGCAGAATTTGAGCAAAAACAAAAGCATATTCGCTTGCAATCACTGACTCCACCTTTACACGGCGTACAGAGAACTCACCGGCCACCAGGACATGGAGCGTCCAGCCAGGAAGTACCCGCCCACCGTGCTGCGATTGGCTCGCACCGATGACTGTGGTGGAGGAGGGGAACGACAGATAAAGGTGTGTTACCTAGTGTATCTTTACCTGTTTATCAGGTATAAACAAGTAAACGAGCAGCAGGCACACACAGTGAAGGACTGAAGGAACAGGGCTGTGTGTGTCGAGGTGAGCCACGTACCCATATCCCGACCGCCATGACGAAGACGAAGTAGATGACGAGCACAGCGATGTCGGCCGCTCCCAGGCGGATGTGAGGAGTCGCGGTTGTGGGCTGGGCCGTGAAGGTGGCTGTTGCGTCAAACAGAAACGTGAAGCACATCAGTAAACTGTCATAGCACACGATTTATCTCACAGTTACACATCGCTTCAGAGGGTCACAATGTTGGCACAGTTATATGTAGTGGGAGTTATTAATGGTGTAAGTGGAGACTTTCTGCCACTAGATGTTGCACTAGAGCACCAGCATCTCAGACAACAACAAGCTTGATCCACAGGAGCTGGGATGACAACACACAGAGGTGATGTCCTCCTCTGTTCAGGGCACCATTATGATATATATATGGACACTGTATACACTCTCCCACAACCCAGGACTGCTCTAGTGATGGACGCTTAGACCAGCAGCCCAGAGCAGTGTGACCAGACGAACAAGGTACCAACATCTGAACACAGGAGCATGCATGGTGTAACCTAAGATGCAGATATGGATGTCTGCTGGGGATGTCCTGCTGGGTGTGCCCACCTGGGACCCCCTGCTGCTGGGTGTGCCTGCTGGGGACCCCAAAGAGGGGTCCAAAAATGTATTTCTGTCAATATGTTTACCTGTTTGTTGGGGGGTTCACATTTAGGGGTGTCTGGCAGGCCCTTTCCAGCTGATAAAATGTCTGGCCTGGACCATTCTGTGCTCTGTGCTCTGTGGGATGGGCCCATTCATTTGAAATAGTTTCATGCGGTACCTCCTTCGTTTGATCAAGATGTTTTTGGGCTCCTCTTCGGGGTCCTGTGTTCAGATGTTGGTACCTTGTTCGTTTGATCACAATGCTCTGGGCTGCTGTTCTATTACTCCACTACAGTATATCTTTCTATAGAACATATTTGTTTGCTGCTACATTAATATGTTAATACTTAATACTTACTGTAAGCAGGCCTGCCAAGTAATGAAGACAATATGGCTACTGTAGCAGAATGAGTCGTACATGTGTCAATAGGTGAATATGTCACCAGTAAGCAAACAGCATTTCTTTAGAATAATATCAGCGGCATGTCACCAGGGCTAGCTTAGTTATACATTTCACACATACATTACATATAAACAGACCATTCAGTCCTCCTCAAATATAATTGCTAACAGAAAGGAATATGCGAAATAGGGCGTTTGTGTACATTGCCTCACCCACGTTGCAGAAAGGCTTGAAACAATTAAGGAATTTCATTAATGCTGTTAAATACAAAAGTAAAGCCTTTGAGGCAGATTATTTATTAAGATGTCACTGTTTAAAGTGTACCTGGTTAGATTGACTCACTCCATGTGAGATATATATATGCTTGTTTAAATTATTTTGATCTTTACTGTTTTCTGCACAAGTGTGTTTATCACAGAGGCAAGGCATCATGTGATGACATCATGGTGGAACGCCTTAAAACCCTTAGAAGACTATAGCCAGACACGCTAAATTGAATAGGCTACAACACAATGTGTTCGTGTTCTGAGTCTTAAACCAGACAAACTGCGACACCTACTTGGCATTGGTGGCTTCAAAACGTTTAAAAACAAATAAGCAGTAAGCAGGAGCAATAAATGAATTCTCCATACACACGACTATGTAAACATCAGCTATAATAAACTATTTAGAAAAGGGCAATAGTGTGTGCAGTGGGCTCCTTCTCTATCATCTGCAAAGATGCCGACAGCAGAGAAACAGATGTTCAGATGTACCATTATTACACAAAACACTTGAGAGTGTTTTAGCAAATGAAAACTACAACAAAAAATAAACAAACTTCCACTTAAAACTCAATGGGCCAGTTATCACAGACAGGGATTAAGACTAGTCCTAGACAAAGAACATTTCTCAATGGAGATCTTCATTGACTACTTCTTTGAGCCTTGGACTAACTTTAATAATCCATGTAATCAGACTCTAAAACAATTCTTTATGAAAATTGGATACACACCTGTTGTAGGGCTGACAGACATAGTGATTTTGGAGCCTAGTCACCTCCTGATTCTGTTGACTCTGTAAACAAACGGTAAATGCTTTTTCTCTGGAAATCCCTTAATGAAGATGTGTAGATCTATTTCATTTTTCAGTGAAGATAATGCTATGTGTGTGAATGTGCTGTAAACCCTTAGTTGTAAATCATTAATCCATTTTGGACAGTCAGCAAGTTTACCTATTTAATTGGTTATATATTATCACACGGAAATACTATAGACACTGTAGGAACTATTTTTAAAGTAGGAAAAGACAACAATGTTGAACAGGATTAGGACCCAAAACGCTTAGTTGGAGAATACACAGAACTTGACATAACCTTGTCATAGAAAAGTTATGTTTTTATTGTACAAGCTTACACATATGTCTAGGAAATTAGTCCATGTTTTAAACCTAAATGTTATATTGTCACATTGCACAGTGAATTTCAATATAGGATCCAATGGTCTTTCTGATGTTGCGTTTTTCAAGAACAAAGTTAAGGTATTTTCTGCAGGAGACAAGACGTTCTGGTCCAGAAGCTTGAAGTTACATTTGATAGTCATGTTTATGCTTAAGGAAACATGCAACATCAATTGGGACTTGGATTTATTGGCACAATAGCAAACTATGAATCAATCTTGTAAGATCAGACTGGTCTTATCAGGCTATATCATGTCACTATGACACATTCCACTAGGTCCAGTGTGTGCATCTCATTACATCATCAGCTATTAGATCCTTGTTACCAGGGACTATTATATTATCTCTCGTTTTTATGGAACGTCAAATAGGCGGATTACAACCGTTTACTGTATGTCAGTCACATGGAATTACGGTAAAGCCGTGACTTTAATTAAGAGACGCTAAAGAGGTCCAGTGCTGCCCCCTGTAGGGAATCCAATGTAATGCGCTTGTAGACAAGATTGTGCCATCTCTCTTAAAGGTAAAGTCAGCGATTGTAAACTAATACACATTTGGTCAAATATGGCAAATATCTCCTCATGGATCGCTAGCTGCCGGTTCTGTTTGCACTCCGCTCCGTAAATGGGAACAAAAACAAAGTGCAGACCGCACCACACAACACTATCCCAACCTTCGCAATGTGTGTCTAATGTGTGGGTCAGAGCTTTGAGGGAGCAGAAATGGCACTGACGGGAGAGGGGGTTTTGTTTTGATTGAGTTCAAATATCAACAATGTTTCTGCAGCACAACCTTTACTGTGATGAATTGACCAAAGCTGCTTCTTCTCAAAGACAGGACAAGGAAAGACACTATAGACATTATTGCTCCATTCAGCCTGAGTTGAGAAGGAATGAGTTCAATGAATTATAAAGGAGTAAGTAAATTAACTAGATTAGGTTAGGTAATTGTTTATTAAGAAAATAACCGTTCATCTTAATAAACAAATATCCATCTTAGAGATTTGTGAATGTGCGTGTTGTGGGATAATGTAGTTTGTTTAGAATGTTGTGTGTCAATATTAACAGAGCACGTTGGACAAACTCGTGTATACCTAAAGAGCGTTCATAAACCCCTGAATAAAATGAACTAGTGAACTTACTTACTTACCTGTAGGGGGCAGATCTGCCCTACTACTACTAGGCTACTAGAAAAGAAGAAGAATCTTTCAGTTACCTTTTACAGCCATGCTTAAACCTGTTTTCTGCTGGGCAAATTAAATATGATCGATAACTTATAAATTGTAATATACGTAGTGTTTACTATTACTAAAACAGCATAATGTCCTTCATGAAGATCTGGACGACGCAGAGAGTTATCTCACGGTAAATACGACCAGCGTTCATTGAAGCTCTATGCTGCACTATTATGACCTACAATTTAGTTAGTTGCCTATATTGTCAGAAACTATTTACGTTTTGTATGAATAGTCATATTTGAGTAAAAAAATACTCTAATTCAGACATAACAGAAGTGCAAACTCGTAAATGATGATGTTACTTAGAATATATGTTTTTATGGTAAACTAACTAACTGTACAATCAATGTGTGTTCCTGGTTGAAGCTGAAGTTGAAGTCTCCTCTTTATTCCCTGTAAATAAAATGGTGAGCTGGACCAGAAATGAGTCGCTCACAAGGAGTGTAATTAATAATTGTAGTTTTATTTTATTTTATTTTTTTGCATAATGCAAACGACATTTGCTGCATTATACAAATATAAAAATGTTCAGTGTGTTTTATAATATTAATATTATAAAGGGAGGTAGGATGTCTGTCTAGTGGAATACATACTTGCATATTTGAAAACAATAAGAAGACAGTAAGGAAACTATGATGTTTCAGCAGGCAGGCAACATTTAACAAGTTACTGAACTTGAAAGCAAACCACATTAAAGATCCATGAAGAAGAACTAATTTGAGTCAGTCAGTTATTTTGTTTGCAGGTGTGTTAATCACGCCACAGAGACCGGGCGTCTCCCTGCCCCGTCACTGTGGAGACGGGCTCCGTTCCCGGCCCCAACACGCACGTTGCACCAGCACGCGGCCCAGATGAGCTCCAACAGGACGTCCATTGTTCGGTGTGGCCGGCAGAAGTACGAGAGGATGTACCCGGTGCTGCTGGTGCGGCCAGACGGCTCCACCATCAACATCAGATACAAGGAGCCCAGGAGGATCCTCATGGTCAGTGGCCTGTGATCAGATGCAGCTGATGTGTTGTGAAGGAACTGTGAGGAGCTCGTCTGCCACTAGGTGTCGCACTAGACACGCACACACGTGTGCACACACACACACACACACACACACACACACACACACACATGCACTAACACACACGTGCAGCAGGCCCAGCTATGAGAACAAAGAACAGGACCTCTGACATCACACACAGAGGCAGTGTGATGTCATTCCCTGCTCAGGCCTCCATTACTCCACTATTATACTATATATATCTTTACATAGAATATTATTGCACTTCATGTTTAAATATTGTGTTATTATAGGACACATTTAAATGACACAACATCCAATCTATATATTTTTCACAGAGGGAATGACCTTCTATTTTAAGCCTGACTATTCATTATATCTGTTTCCACACTGCTCAACATCCATGGTGCTGCATGCAGACATGTAAAGTAGCAGTTAGTACTGCTGCTGCCAGGCTATTATGTTGAAGAGAGACACTAACGCCATGCTCCCATTGCTCAGATGCCCGTGGATCTGTCCACCCTCTCTGAGGAGGAGCGTAAAGCCCGTCAGAAGAAGAAGGAAGTGAAGACTAAGGTGAAACAGACAACAGAGGTCTATGAAGACGACTTCAAGGCTGACGACTACAGTCGATTTTGGAAGAAGAAATAATTCTGTCAACATGTTTACCTGTTTATTAGTTATTGTTTTATTCTGCTTGCGTGTAACAAGTATACTGGATCGAAATATTAAAAGAGAAACCCTTAAAACTGGCGTTTATTATTCAGATGCAGACCGTGTGTTCTGTGAGTTGTGTATCTAACACATTCTTCTGGTGCCAGATGTTATAAGGTAGCCTATCTAGAGGAGTCTTTACCCTGAAGAAAACAAATCAATCAAGAAAGCTCTATGTAAGGAAAGGTTTCTATATAGTAACTTTTTAAAATGTTATTCACTTGAATTACTTCATTACTATATTTAAAAGTATTTGCCTGTATACTGCTAAAGAGGTAACAAATTCAAATATCTCCATAATAAAAAGCCTTACTCGTGCGCCCCCTGCGGGCTGTTTAGTACATTCTGGTGGCGTGAATAAGAATTTACACACAAAAAAACTACGTATTATCTTCATATGGACGGCATCGTGTGTACTGTTAGAATATCTAGAGGTCGTACTCGATTTAAATGTAGGAAAATAGGGCCTTGACACATGTAAGCTATTACTACTAAGTAACATCTATATTATAATCAAAACAGCCTCAAATAAAACATGTTTTATTGAAAGTGTTCGTGATCCTGAACAAAAACAAGCACACATAAGACCAGAATTTAAATTAATATCAGAATATTGTGACGTCTGTCTCTGGATGGTGGGCGGGTCCTCCGTCGTCAACAACCCTGGGCGGAAATCGATGTCACGTGTCGTGGAATGCTCCAGATCAACATGGCCGCTTGCATGAGGATGCTCGCTGCAGCCAAACAGGCGCACAAAAACCCGGCTCGTCTGCTCCCACATGGTACCTGGCCCGGGGTGTTTCGAACACGTACCGCGGTGTCGGCACTGACCGAAGCTTCGGCAACGACCCGCGCTGGACACATAAGACACAGCGGCAGCGCAGCAGCGAAGACGTCAATATGCGACGGGAACCGTGGCGTTTCTCCGTCGGTGATACGCGGCTTGAGGCAGGCGGGGAGGCCGCATCACTGGGCGCGGGCTGCGGGTGTATTTGGCCGGCATAGCGATGCCGTGCCACCGGTCTGCCGGCTTTACTTCGTCCCAAGCCGGCTCTACGGAAACCGGGGCAATGGGGCCGGGTTCTCCGGGGAGGACGGCGGGGAGAGCGCGGGGTCTGGCGCGGAGGATCCGGGCGGAGATGGAGGAGCCCCTTATGACGGGCAGCGGATGACCGCCCTCACACCCATGATGGTGCCCGATGTGTTTCCCCACCTCCCGCTGATCGCAGTCAGCAGGAACCCCGTGTTTCCTCGCTTCATCAAGATCATAGAGGTGAGGAAGGAAGGAAGAAACAGCTAAACAAATGTGACAAAACACCGTTTAACGTTTAAAAACTAGCTGGGTTATGGCGAGCGACACCATGGTGTAAAACGTTCTTTAAATGTGAAGTCGCTGTGCAGTTTTTTGTCTTGTTGAGGACGTGGAGAGATTAGTGACCTTCAATCAAGAGCATAGTTGATGGGATGATGCAATGGCTGTATGCTACATGCACAGCACAATACATGTAATGTGTTGCTTCTGATGATACGTTGTATCAAAACAAACCACAGAGAGCCTCATTCTGAGAAAGTAGTTTTATAATGCAGTAAACGCAATACATGTAAGAAATGTTGTAGCAGAGTTTACAGATGAACACCAACATCTGTCTAGGTTAAGAACAAGGCTCTGATGGAGTTGTTGAGGAGGAAGGTTCAGCTCGCTCAACCGTATGCGGGAGTATTTCTGAAGAAGGATGACAAGTAAGAAAATATCCTAATTAAAATAGGTCAATTTGAGGTCACCTAACCTGTTGTGGAAAGGCATTCTGAGTAAGACATTGGCAGCAGTTTGTGTAAAACCCTCCTGATACTTTTTGTTTCGAGAGAGATTATAGTTCATATTTAGTACAGCTTCTGTCTCTTTCCAGCAATGAGTCAGATGTTGTGGAGTCCCTCGACAGCATCTACACTACAGGAACCTTCGTTCAGATCCATGAAATGCAGGATCTGGGAGACAAGTTGAGAATGATCGTCATGGGACACCGTAGGTATGTGATGCTGCTACCACACATTGTACACAATATCTGTTATGTATAGTTTAAACTACACTTTGTACACAATATCTGTTATGTAAAGTTTAAACTACACATTGTACGCAATATCTGTTATGTAAAGTTTAAACTACACTTTGTACACAATATCTGTTATGTAAAGTTTAAACTACACATTGTACAGAACATATGTTATGTAAAGTTTAAACTACACATTGTACACATCTGTTATGTAAAGTTTAAACTACACTTTGTGCACAATATCTGTTATGTAAAGTTTAAACTACTCATTGTACACAACATCTGTTATGTAAAGTTTAAACTACACATTGTACACAACATCTGTTATGTAAAGTTTAAACTACTCATTGTACACAATATCTGTTATGTAAAGTTTAAACTACACATTGTACACAATATCTGCTATGTAAAGTTTAAACTACTCATTGTACACAACATCTGTTATGTAAAGTTTAAACTACTCATTGTTCACAGAATCTGTTATGTAAAGTTTAAACTACACTTTGTACACTATCTGTTATGTAAAGTTTAAACTACTCATTGTACACAAAATCTGTTATGTAAAGTTTAAATTACACATTGTACACAATATCTGTTATGTAAAGTTTAAACTACACATTGTACACAACATCTGTTATGTAAAGTTTAAACTACACATTGTACACTATCCATTGTGTAAACTACACAAACATTATCTTGTGTGTAAACTACACGTAAACATGATCTAATGTGTAAACTACACATTGTACACATTATCTGGTGAGTAAACCATACATACATACATACAAACTACACAGTACACATTAGTGGGTCCATCCCCCACGGGGACTGGAACCCGAGCCATGAGACCACCTTATCTGCGGCCAGCAGCAGTCCAAACTGCTTCAGCCGGCCCAGCGGTGGCCCTACGGCGGCCCTGCGGCACAGGACAGGAGAGCTGACACGTGCGATCTGCTGCCAGGGTCCGCATCACTCGGCAACTGGAGGCGGAGCCAGAGGAGGCGGCGCCGCTCGCACCTTCGGAGGGTGAGGGAGGGGGGGAGAAGGAGAGCGGGACGCACACCAAACACTCGCTCAGACGGAAGACCAAGCGCAGCCGGAAGGAGCCTGCCACGACTCCCGCTGAGCAGCTGGAGGACAAGGTTGGTGGGTGATGATGTCATCGGTGGTGGTGGTGGTGGGTGGGGGGGGGGGTGATGAT
>JAODUK010084104.1:0-38824 GCA_027564635.1 Typhlichthys eigenmanni
ACCTTTGCAAACAGTAAAATAATAACATTTGTAGTTTATTCATTAGTATTATTATAGTCTATAAAATCAAAGTATATAAATTTTAGTAGAGCGCTACATACATGTGGATTATACTTTTGCGCTTGAATAATATTGATAGAAATCTACCCCCATATTTTTGGGAGCATTGGAAATGTAAACGGAAATTGTTGTCAAACTGAAGTTTGCGAGATCAGAATGGTCTCGCATGGTTAGGGGTCCGAGGCTAAATTATAAAGAAAGTATAAATGGTATACAGTATGCTGAAATTAATACAGAACCAAGCTAAATGAAATTGTGGATGAGTATAAAAAAAATAGGCCTATATTTTCATGTTTTATAGCTACTACATTTGTGTAGTAGCTATAACACACACACGTATAGCTAACTACATTTATATTATATATTATTTATATATATATATTATTTAAACAAGGTGAGAACCCCTGTCTTACCCAAATTCTGATTAGCTTGTTCGATGATGTTCCAGACACTTGTGTTTCCTAGAAACCCACACAAAGTTTTGCTAAGAAAAACGAGACAGCATCCTTATTTACATTTACATATGGGCTACATTTACAGCAATTAGCAAATGCTTTCTACCAAAGTGAGTTACAATAAGTACATTTGTCAATAGTAGAACAGGTCATAATTTGTCGAAAGCAATCAACTTTCTGTTAGGAAAATGACAGCAGCATGTCACTAGAGCTAACTTAGATATACAACCTACATTATACCATAGGATTTATAGAATAATTGCTACAAGCCCAAGTACCAACAAAGTGCTAATATACAGTAAAATATACAGTGAAGACAGCAGGACATCTTTGTAAGGATAGAAGATATAGGGAGCATCTGTGCTAAAGGGTAGGGAGCTCAGTGGAAGAGGTGTTTTTCCTGTGGTTTCAGGTCCATCACATACCACACAATAAATGCTAGTGTGAGGACTTACATCTATATTGATATAAACTGCAGGGGTTTTGTCTTTACAAATGTAACAACTGAGCCTGATAAGCAAATGCAGCTTACTTATGTTCTGATAATCTTCTTCAGCAACCCAACCTGCCTTCAGGGATGTCTGAGACACTAATGATTTCTATAAACAAAGAGCACAGTTAACTGAGGAAAAAGCTAAGGTGTGAATATTAACTTAACTTTAACATTATAGAAATTACTTCTGAAATCAATACATTAATATTTATTAATTTTATACAGTTAATATAATTTGATCAATTCTTGTATATATTAAATCCTGGATGTATTATTTATGTATGCATTTATTTAACTTCTGCATATAAGTATACAATTGCTTGCTGCATATATAAGCAATTTTCTTTCTTTTGAAGGGCATAAGCATTAGCGTAAACTGCATATAGCACAGTTTTTAGTTTTGTAACTCAATACATGTTTATGTGGTAATCAGCAAGTAAGTAAGTAATGTAACCTCCAGACCACTATGGGCAGTGTGGCAGGACAGGTACAGCCTGAAACCATTGAACATCAGTGTTGGGCAAGTTACTTTGGAATTGTAAAAAGTTACTAGTTACTTATTACTCCTTAAAAGTAACAATACTACTTTACTTATTACTGGGTATAAAAAGTTATTAGTTACGTTACTAGTTACATTACTATATTACTTTCACAATCACTACCCTGCCTTGCCCCTTCCGAAAAATGACAACCCGTGTAGCCAGCTCACTTTAGAATTGAATCGTCTTTATTGGAACAATACTCAACCTTAGTAGTCAACAATCAGCCTCTCTGCAGCCTCTCAAACCAGATGATTGGACAGGTTGGTTCAATTAACCTACCTAAATCTCATTCTTGTAAAGCAGTAACTATTAGTTACTTGGATTAGTAATTGTAATATTATTACTGTTTTGGAAATAGTAATTAGTTACACTACTAGTTACTGAAAAAATTCTAATAAGTTACTGCCCAACACTGTTGCACATATAGTAATATTACTATACTATAGTATCGTAGTACACATATATATCATGGTATTATACTGTATATAGCTGCAAATGCAATATCTGTAAGATAAGAATATAACCTGAGGTAAAGTGATGCTGATACCACCGATCAGGGAAAGAAGCAGGAAGAAGAAAACTGAAGACATTATGAAGGCCTTCTGGTCGTAACGCCTTGGTAATATTTTAAACTGAGTGAATGAAAACATGAACAAGCAGTTCAGTCAGCATTCTGGTAGGTTGTGGAAAATATTATTAATCAACAGTATTAGGAGTAGACATACAACAGAGAGAAATTAAATCTTGCCTTTTTTCACATCAGACTGATGCTGGTTTCTGGAACACGTTCACATTTTATAACCAGCACAATGAGGGTGTGGTTCTACTTACTGTTTCTGTAGGTTATCATTCAGAAAAGCTTGTTTGATAAAGGGAAATAAAATGTATTAATATTTGACATGTAAATATTATCTTATCTTCACAAGAAACAATAACTTATTTTTATGTTCTCCAAAGACAGTAGTTCACTAGTCCTACTGTTGAAGGCCTCAGTTAACAGGATTTGATATTAAACCCTGTCAAGTGCTTCCATAAAACGAGTTTCTTGGAAATCACGTGACCAAAGAAACAGTTCTGCTCCCATTATTACCACCAATTCATCCCTTTGGCGCGAAACTACATTTTGAGGGCTTTAAAGTGTAACTGCACCCTAAAATGTGTTTTCGTAGCTATAACCTAAATAATATGATTGAACTGTGATGAGACACATCAATGCAGGTGTTAACATTGAAAAATAAATCCTGTTTTTATAAAAATCTGCATTTTATTGGCTGTAAACGGATCTACACATCATATCCGTTAAAATCACCAGAGGACCTGGCTGGTTTGCATCAGTACATGCCGTCCGATAATACGTGATCAAATTCAAATGTTAAGGTTAATGTTAATGTTAATAAAGGTGCTAAAGTAAATGTGCTTTTTATTGTCACATACAAATACATGTAGCATATTTCATCCTCTGCATTTAAACAACTTAACAAAATGTCTTCACTTGTGTTCAGATATTGCATTTCATAGTAAAGATTTTGTGTTCATTTTTGAATATGAATATCCAATTTAATTCTAACTTTACCTAGGTTTCATGTAGTTGCCACGACAATGATAAACGTTTTGGCTCTGGCTCTCGTGTATTACGGACTGCGCACATGCCATAGTCCTACAATAAATTGATGAGATGACAGATGATTAAAGACTGTGGGGTTTATATGAAGTATCTTATCGTAACACATTCCATAGTCCTACAATAAGTTGATGAGACGATAGATGATTAAAGACTGGGGTTTATATGAAGTATCATATCGTAACACATGCCATAGTCCTAATGAGTTGATGAGATGACAAATGTTTAAAGACTAGTATGGGGTTTATATTAAGTATCTTATCGTAACACATGCCTATAATGTCCAGCCGCTGTTGCTATCGCAATTAACCTAAATTCGTTGGCTCTGAAAGAAAAATAAATAAATAAAATAACAGCTACGTAGATGGTTTATTTTACAATATTCACAACAACAAAATAAGCATAGAGAACTGAGCTCATTGGCCCTTTTCATGATTTTTTCCTAGAAAAAAGTCACTAAAATGCAGTTATCTGACACGTTTGCTTACTTTTGCATCAGGGAAAGCGACTATACGTCTTCAGGTGATTCTAGCCTATTCCTATTTGTTTATATAGTTCTCGAAGATATTGCTCACATACATTGTAGTCTTAGTCTACTTGATCTCATGAGGCACAACAGGAAAGAAAATAATATAATAATGAATATTGCTACGGCATGGTCTAAACATCGAGCTGGTTCGGAAGCTCCGTTAATGTCCTGCTCCTCCCCTCTAAACTTTGATATGAGGTGCATTCAAATTCGTTGAACGGAGGCGAACATTTATGAAAAACGTGTTTGCTTTAGTTTGAACTTTACCAATAAAATAACGTTTTGTGTAAACATTTTAAATTGTTATATTTCAACTGTTACCATTTGTTCAACGTCCATGAGTGTTTAACAACTACCTCCTCGTTTGCAAGTGTTTGCAAAACGTTCGCCATCGTTTGTCCATTTGAACGCATCTCTGCTATTGGACTTGCGTTTCAGAATGTTTTCCGCGCATAGTTAAATTTGCTAACGTAGTATTGGACCATATATGGACGTGCTTAGCAAAGCGTAAATTATATAGACCTACGTACAGTATGTTCAATTGCTTAACAGTTAGGCTACTTGTCACAGACAATATTACAATTATTATAGTTAATACAGGCCGCCATGGGCCGCTTTCTGAGTCAGGGCATTTTCCCAGTAGGCCTGTGCGGTAATCCGTCCATGGTTATATGACTCCTACTGAAAGATGACGCCACTACATTAGTCTGTGTGCAATGACCTGATTGGCCGGCCAGAAGACAGCTTTTAGCCATCTTTTAGCACATAGCCTGCCGAAAAACGAACAAACTTCGACCAGCAAGCAGCTTCTCGTTCTCTCTCTCACAGAGAGTTGGGTCTCTTTTCGTTGAGAAGGTCTTTGGTGGCGTTTCCGTATTGCCTGCGTGAGGACGTGTCATCCCCTAGCCACTGTGACCGAGCTAAAAATGGTGGACATGCTGAATAATTAACTCAAACATTTTATTTGAACTATTACTACGGAATACGCGATCGTGTGCAACTAGTTAACGATAATTCCACGGCGGCATGGACGAAGTTGATATTGTGGACGTCGACGAAGACGGTGTCCCTCAAATGGACAGGAGAACACTTGAAAACAAGGATTTGAGTTTCCTACAACATGCTGGTACGGTACCGTCCAGGGTCCTTATTTCTCGACATCATCTGTGCTGTATTTTGAGTGTCTGGTTAACAGCTAACAGCGTGTTTTGTGTTCACCGTGAGGGAATACGTGGAACATGTGGGAATAACATGTTTGCTTGGCCAACAGCGGGGGACTTCCTGGCCCAGTACGGATGGCACCTGCTGTTTGTGACTGTAGGGTTATTCCTGTTGATCCAATACCTAAGCAAGAGACTAGCCAGACAGGGCCACAGCAGATCACATCCTGAAACATTCCCAGGTAACCACACGTATCATACTTTCAAATGACATTTAGGTCGTTTAAACGACACAGGGTTAATTGTATTTTAGCTTCATTGCGCACTCTGAACGGTGGCTGACAATCTAGGCCTATATTGTTACCATTTTATTTAGTCTTTGTCGTATCAGCTCATATTTGTCATATCAGCGGTGAACTCCGTGCCAAGTATTTTACATGCTTTTTTCCGATAACTCTGATGTCTAATAAGATTGATCAGAGTTGTCTGTGTGCCGCAGTCAAACATGGCAGTTACATGCTTTGCTTGAGTGAATAACCCAGAAGCCCACACCGCTCATAATGTTGTAATGCTACAAAGGGAGATAATAAACTAATGAAGGAGCCGACAACAAGAAATGTGTTTAGCTTGCCTTAAAAAACATAAAAACATGCACACACAATAGTTAATTGATCTTCATTCTTGTGTTTATGACCTAAGAGGATATATCCTGCAAAAGCCTTCATATGTACATAGGAGTGTGTGTGTTTGTTTGTTTGTTTGTTTTACACATGTTAATCATACATTTTGCAGTGTTTCCATGTTACTATCTCGATACTGATCACCTAATGCCATTTCCTGCTAAGATCCGGAGTCAGTTGTGAAAAGACAGGAGGCCCTGGAAGCATCACGTCAGCGGATGCAAGAGGAGTTTGACGTCAAAGCAGCGCTGTTCAAAGAAAAACAGAAGCAGGTGAGTTAGTTTGTCTGGCACATTTGGCTCCCTGCAACAGGACAACATCAGCCATCTCAAATGTCAATTCCCAACCCTACTTCCCTCTCAGCTAGAGGAGGAGAAGAGGAGGAAGAAAATTGAGATCTGGGAGAGTATGCAAGAAGGAAAGAGCTACAAAGGAAAGCTTGCTCAGGTAGCTGCCAAGCATTAAACTGAGTTGAATTGTCAAAAGGACTTTAAGAGAAATGGTGTGATGAATGTCACTGTAATGCTATCAGGCCACAGAAGAGGCTACCTCCTCGACAACAGTGCTGAAATCCAAGACGGACAAAAAGGCCCTACGAAACACTGGTATGTTCACCTTGTTTGTATTAAATTATATACCATTTAGTAGATGCTACAATATATTTGTAGTATCTGCTAAATTATTATCTTGTACCATTTTGTAGATTTTATAATATTAGGGTTGGCAATCTATTTTTTAAATATTAACTAGTTAATCGCTCAGAATTGCTGCAATTAATCGCGATTAATCGCATTTAAATGTTTTGGTGCTTTTTGTTCTTTTAAAGACAGGACAGTATAGAGATAGAGAGAGGAAGCGAGTGAGAGAGAGATAGCAGGGAAGGATCGGGAAATTACCTCTGGCCAGATTCGAACCCAGGCCCATCACAGAGCTACCACTTGCACCACAACCTGAAAATACTAGTTGTTTGCTGCTATATTAATGTTGAAAAAAATCATATAGACACATTTTTTTTAATCACCAACAATTTGGAACATCAAAGAGAACAATTCTATCTTAAATTTAAAGATATTGAGAATAGATAGACAATGCAAGCAGCCAGGTGTTACATAGGCCTACAGTATGCTGTAGGCTTTTATTTAATGTCTTAATAGTATACTGCAGGTATTTAGAGGGAAAGGGTAGCTGTGATGTGGGGCGGAAGTCTGAAGAGGCAATATCTGTGTGTGTGTGCGTGCGCATAGCCGACGAGAGAGTGAAGGAAAGGTGGTTCTGTCGATATTTGTGGGATAGCCTACATGTTTATGTCACTGGCACTAGAACCGCCACGGGGTAAATTTTACCCGTGGAGGTTTTTCAATTGTACATAACTATGTTGTTATAAACTCCCCCAGTCTTTGACTTTTCCTAAAATGGTATTGTGTTGCACTCCATATTGTTAAATATAGTCAAGATAAATCCAGATTAAAAACGCGTGCATTTATACCTATAACCGCCACACCCGGTCAAATGTACCAGTTATCCAAATGCCTATATTTTCGCCAGGTTTCTTATTTTTGTGCAGCCACCTTTTACACATTCTATGTTGCTTGGCAATGGTACACAAGCTTGTGACGATAGTTGTGCAACACTAGCGCGCACACAGAAGATTACATTCTATCCTGTAACCTCGAGTCACGTCAATAACCTGGGTGTTTTTGCTGGTAGCTACTAAAGTCAAAATGGTTTGGTTGTATTTTTATTCAGCGTTGCAAATTGTACATTCTTTCTACCCCCGTAGTCCAAAGCACCATCAGGAAACGATTAACATCTAAAATTCCACCGTTGTCTTCTTCGTCATGCTATTATTCCAGTCTCTTTGCTCGTATGGATCAGTCCGCACGCTCAACGCTCGTCATAACAGGAAGTACTTTTAAAGGAGATGCAGTGTTGCATTAAAAATGAAATGAAAATGAATTACAAATATTAATGCGTTAATGCTCCCAGCTAAATGATACATCTTCTAGCATGTACTTAATTATATATCTTTTAGCATCTACCGTACTATGTGATAACAACATGTTAACATGTAGGTTATAATCCCCTGACTGGAGCTGGCGGAGGTGCGTCTGCCTGGCGACCAGGCAGGAGAGGGCCTTCGTCTGGGAGTGGATGAGGTTAGGCGTGGTTGGAGCCACCTTACCCTGGGACCTCCAACCTGGTGACATGGCACATCCAGGAATGCATACTCTCCCTCTGATTGAAGCTTCCATCTCCCACAAAGCCTCCATAGATATTAATTATTGACTGATTTTGTACTGCTTGTGGAACCAGGTTGCAATATGTTTGTGCTGTTTCCCATATTAAATGTAGGTAACACTGCAATCTAGAATACATGTAATTATTTGTACTGTATCTATTTCATAATGCAGGCAGATGCATAACATGTCTTGCATTACCTTTGGCTTGTGTAATACAGTGCAGATTGTTATTTGTCTTTTGAGAGCATTGAGTATTTATTTTCAAATTTACATCAGAGTTTCAAAGTTGTAGCAAATGTGCTCTAATGAAATCCCAACAGTGTAAAACAAAATAATATCTAAGGGTTGTCAGTTTGGAGTTCTGTCTTGCAAGACATTTACAAAAATGTCTTTTACAGTGTTGTCTGCCTTTAAAAGAAAATTATATAGATTCAGGTTTAGTCACTTTATTTTCAATCAGCCTACTGGCAACAGTTAAGTGTGTTGGCAATGTGGAATTTTAGAGCTTCTAATGAAGTCATATCTGTAAATGGTATATTAACCAGCAGGTTTGACTGATGTACTTCAGAGTTGGTGTGTTTTCAAATATTTTTTTTGTGTTTGTGTTCCATTATAGCTTTAGAATAGGTATTTCTGTAGCAGCATTCTGTATGTGGTGGACATGCTAATAAATGTGTATGTGTACTTATAAAAATGAAACCTGAATATATTCTTTATTTTATTGATTGAAAAACATTTGTTCTAAATTCTGACTTGTATAATAATGAATATTAGGCTACCTATTGAATAATACATATTGTGTTTATTACAACAAAATTCAGCTACAAAAAAATCTAGCATCTTAAATGCAGGGCTTTTATTTTCAATATGACATTAAAATGCTGAAGTGTATTTTTTTTTTTATTCAAGCCAAGTAATAAACTTCATTTTGCACAGATTTGGCACTATTATACTTTATGTATGGGACACGGTGCTTTGTAGTGGAGCCTTCGCTAACAAGGATATGCTCCCATGTGTTAAAAATGTGTACAACTTTATTTCAGGGTTTTGGAGATGATATAGGGAAACTCAGTTGATGGATGTAGTCTATACGCCACACCACTTTAACTATAATACACAAACAAGGGCATATATGCTGCACTATGATAAGGACAACGGCTTTAACATTTATTTCTGGAGTAATACCCAGTGCCATGCCCATTGATTACAGAGCATGTACACCAGGCAAAACTGCCCCAGTGCCATTTGCCCTTGGTAGGCCCCTCAAAGGGCTTTTGTAAGATATCGTAGATGGGCCGGCAGATTTCCTGAGTTCACCGCCAATAGGTCATAGCATGGCTGATGATTTCATGGTTGGTTCCCTGTTCCTATTTCCTAGGCAGCAAATGCCAAGGTTACCCATCCTACTCTTGATAGGGGCCGTTGGCACATGCTTGCTCAGTGGGGCCTCTGGTGGGTTAATCCGGCCATGAAATCTACGTTTTTTAGTTTATAGTTTGTTTTGTCGGTTTTCTCATGTATCTTCCTGTATAGATTAGTGAAGAAGTCTGGATATGAGACTATATTTATATATGAATGTATAAACTACAATTTCAACATTATACGCTTGGAGGCGCTCTAGACTGGCGGAACGATTCCTCGTCCACGAGTGCGTGAAATACGGGAGGGGGCGATATCAATCCGCCAGCCACTCAGAGCGTTCTACGGTGACTCTGCAGGGTCAAATCACTGTAAAAGCTTGCTTGTACTCGGCGTACTCGTCACTTCGACATTCTCACAATGGCGAGATAACTGGAAGAATGGCAACGAAATAATTTACCAAAATTACTAATTAACACCTATAATATGTTTAGTCGAATGTCGCCCTATATGCCGACGACTACCAGCGACAGAATGCTTCGCCATTACTGTTAGAGGGATCTGACTAAAGGAGCGGTCAGGTAACAGCTTTATGGAGACTGCTGTGATGCTACGTGTGCAACTAGGGCATCGGGACCAACGTAGCGGGCAGGAGAAAAGGGCTTTCCTATCATGAAAGAGTGCGCTCCCGGATTGGTGGAGGCGAAAACCATTTGAGGACGTTTGAAGACGCTGTTTAGAATCCATCACGAATCAAACAGCGAATTTGAGTTGGTCAAGTTTTGGGGAATGGCAGGTCGAAGCCGAAGAGCATGGTTTAGTGTTCTTTTGGGACTGGTTGTCGGTTTCACGCTGGCTTCCAGACTCATTTTGCCCAAGGCGACCGAGTTGAAGAAAGCTGGTCAGAAACGCAAAGCCAACCCCGCCGGTTGCGGGTTGAATGGGGGTCTCAGGAAAGATCACGGCGGTGCGTTGTGGCCATCTCAAGATAACGGGTCGCCGGCGACCGAGAAACCGGGTTTGAGGTCCAACAATTTTTTATTCGTTGGTGTGATGACTGCACAGAAGTATCTGAATAACCGGGCCGTGGCAGCGCACAGGTATGTGATGATGTGACAATGAAGAATGGCGAATTTCCTCCACAAATCTCTGCTGTCAACTCCCAGGTCCATCTGGATCTTTGTACACGTCAGTTCTGTTCATTCCTGCAGACCCCTAGAGTTTATATTCTCCTCACTGTTTCTGCAGTAGGCTATCTATGCGTTTCTTTTTGATTGCCAGAAATTAGATATAACGGATATCATTAATTTAAATGAACACTATTTTTTTGTTTGTTGTTAACACATTGCATTGGGTCGATGCTTGCAAGAATGGTTTCAGTCCATGTGCTGTGTTGCAGTGGAGATGTACTGCTAGCCTACAAATTACTCTTTGGCCTACAGTCTGTGATTGAAGATGTAGACTTATTATGTCCTGGCATAACACAGAATACCTCGATCGGCTGCTTTATTAAACTATAAAAAGCAACAGCATTTATAGGTGAAATCTATAGCCTATTGCTCTTGTTGTAGGCTATATTCTATTCGGGAACATTTTGATTGTTATATAGGGGTGCATATAGACTACTTGACAAATTGTTCAGGTAGAGAGAGAAGGCATACCGTAGCCTATGTCTTATTATGCCTAGTTGTAAAACTAGGGTTTACAATGTAATTTTATTTGTATTTTATCTTTACAAAACACAACGAGCTTGCTTTTTAGCATATGGCTATAAGTTATAGACTGTTGAGTCAATAAAGCTCGATCTCACTACATATCAAAATTAGGTGTGTAAACAGATGGAGTTGAAGTGCCCGTTTCGTAAAGTTTTGCAGCAAGTTTGTCCATTGCTTCATCACTTCCTTGGTTGACCTTGCAGGCTGTTATGCACACTAGTTAAACACCCACATCCCTCTAGTATAAGAAAACCAGGCAGGTTCTATAAACCGTGTAATAATGCCATGCCATAAAATGTTAGGCTAACTGTTGTAATTTCACCATAAACAGCGTTTACAACTGTCTAACAGAATTAAGAGGATATAGGCTATAGATAGGGATGGATTTGGTTCTTAAAGTATACAATAGCTTAGCCTATTTATTGCAGTCCTACAGTGTTGATTATGTTGATTATATTAAAGGTGATGCAGGTTAGGTGTCTGGTTAATACATTTTTTAATGCTATGTGAGCATCATGTTATGTTGACCCTTAATAGCATTAAGTCAACATAATAATCACAATATGATTAAAACTAACAACAATTTTAATATCCAGTCTTGAGATGCCAACTAGAACTTTTATCAGCAAAATATTTGTGTCTTCCGCTCAGATATTTAGAACCATTCACGGATCTTGCATGCACCTTTCAATACAGGGCAATGGTCAGCTCTGAAATGTATTCCAAAATGTGAATGTGTATGATTTGGCCTAATGTACAAATAATGTGCATGCAAGGTGAATGTCACAGATATTCCCCAGTGGCATTTTCATGATACAAATGAGAATTTGTTGCTCCTTCAGTGATTTGCAAGCTGTTCAGACCCAGAGGCAGTCAACCGCCACAGATGGGTGATGATTTTTGTATAATTCCTGTACAATGTGATTTCCTCCAAACACATTTCTTGCCCGAAAGCTAGAGCATTTTCTCACTGGAGCATGTGGACACATGAATAAATATCAAGCTGGGCTGGCTGTTACAGTGTAATTCTTTGTCACCATCAGTGACATCAGCATTTACAGCGTGGCAGACCTTTTCTATACCTTTTTGCTGAACAGTAACTCCTTTATGGAATTTCCGCAAATTGTGTGCTGCCTAATCTGCCTTATCTGCCATTACTGTGTATTGATGGAGGCCCAAGTCTTCATGCATCTGTAAGTCTTTCTAGTCGCGAGCCTGCACAACTCGTTTTGTTTTTTGTTTTTTTTGGTCCATTTCAGGGTTGGGGATTTCTCATTTAAAGCCTAATTGAAATGCAATTTTGTCTTCAATTACCCACTATCATTGACTTAATTATCTTAGTGGTTTACATTCCTTGCTAGATTGCGGTTTTATTTCTTTCTTCAGTTAACTCAAATGTTATTTATTAGGATTCAGTTTAGGGGCATCACGGTACAAGGCTCTTAACATTGCAGAAATCTACTTTTTATAACCAACAGTTTAATTTAACGGTATACGATGTAGGCTACTTGAGAGAGTAAGTTCTAATCAAGTTTAATATTCAATGTTTTTGTGTTTTTAAATTGGGAATTATTATTATTATTATTATTATTATTATTATTATTATTATTATGTTATAATATAGGAATAAATGTATATAGCACTTTTCCAACCTTCCGGCTACTCAGTATAGCCTCACAGTCAATCATATGTCCAACTACCTGGGGCAGTTACGAATAGGTGTCTTGCTCGGGACACCTTGACCTGATTATGTGCTGTTTATACATCTCACCTCCTTGTCACTGCATGTCTCCTTCATCAAGATGATATTCAGAAATTAAACGATTATAAATGGCATATTTTAGCCATAATTGTTAGTAGTACATTTGATATAATACTTTAATGTATTCTGCTACTCTAGTCTGTATTAAAACACTATCTAATAATGTTCTGGCAGTTATACTTCTTGGGATAACCGGGGCCGTGCGTCTCTGGCGCTGTTTATTTTGGGGGTCGCCAGCTGAAAGGTTTGGGAACCCCTGGTTTAGACGTCTCACCTCCCCTTCACTGTACACGTCTCCTCCGTCCACAGGACGTGGGCGCAGACCATCCCGGGGCGCGTGGAGTTCTTCTCCAGCGAGGGCTCGGACACCTCCATCCCCATCCCCATCGTGGCGCTGAAGAATGTGGACGACTCGTACCCGCCGCAGAAGAAGTCCTTTATGATGCTGAAGTACATGCACGACCACTACCTGGACAAGTACGAGTGGTTCATGCGCGCAGACGACGACGTCTACGTCAAGAGCGACCGCCTGGAGGGCTTCCTGCGCAGCCTCAACAGCAGCGACGCCATCTTCCTGGGCCAGACGGGCATGGGCGCGCGCGACGAGCTGGGCAAGCTGGCGCTGGAGCCCGGCGAGAACTTCTGCATGGGCGGCCCCGGCGTCATCATGAGTCGAGAGGTGCTGCGCAGGGTGGTGCCCCACATCCGCCAGTGCCTTCAGGAGATGTACACCACCCACGAGGACGTGGAGGTGGGCCGCTGCGTGCGCCGCTTCGCCGGAGTCCAGTGCGTCTGGTCTTACGAGGTAAGGAGGTCGCCGTGGAAACCGCGGTAGGCCTGGTCAGACCCATCGGGGTGGCTAATTGGAATGTTTCCTCTTGGGCTTCCACCAAACAAACTGATGTGCAGATTCGCCAGGTCAGCTCCATTAGGCGCTTTAATGGCTTTAAAGATAAGATAACCCTTTATTCTTCCCAGTCAGGGGAAAAGGCAGGAATGGCTTATTTAAAAATGTGCTTACCCTAAAACTCCAGCACCGCTTACACACAACCTCACACATAAAACATCTATAAAATGCCAACAAAGCGGTATTTACCATAGTGAATGGTGGAGAGGTGTATACTGTAGCTTGAACTGCTCCTGCAGGGAGTAATTGTCTTCCATTTAAGCAGAGCAAAATCTGAAACGCTGATTACGTTTTCTTCCATATAAGAATCGGAATACACAAACGCTGATAACAAACCAGATTTCTTCATCTCTTATTTGGATGATTTTTATAAAAAGCTTTTGTCAGTTTCTTCCAGGATGAGTGTATTTTATCTAGAAGAGAATACAAAGGAGGATACATACATACGTACACACACTCAACACTGTAGCCGACCGTATATCCTAACATGCAGCAGAGTTAACGAAAGTTACCGAGGTGTGTTTACAACTGACCTCTGCGGTTGACCTTTCACCTGTAGAATGTACACAATAGCTTTCTGTAAATGGGTAGGCTACGTTTTGTCCTGCCCGCACCACTGTGCAATGTTTATGCGGTTTCTTTATTTTGTTTCGTCAGTGGGACACAGGCTATACAGCTATGCCATTTTCCCACTAAGCACACTTAATCACTTTCTCTGTAAATAATTTTCAGCCCAGCACAGTCACAATTGAGGCACGGCAGTTAAACACAGATTTTTCCATTCTAATAAAAAATGAGCTGTAATATCAGCCTTGGGTGTGAGTGCACTAACCCAGGGTGCATCTGTTCACTTCAAAGACTGCAGTTAATCTGTTTTGGAGATTGAGAGAGGAACAAAAGTGGCACCTCCTTTGCCTCAGATGGTGCCACCTTCCCGATTAACGCCCCGGCTGCTTCAAACCAGCATTTGACTTGAGGTTTAATTGTTGGCTCCTCAGTTAACCACCGATGTTACAAGCAAACCAGACATGAAGCCTTACATCCGTGTTCTATAATGGAAACCTTCTTCTCTCCTGAAGTCATGCTCACAGTCACATTCAGGGATGAATGGTTGCTTTCACCAAATTTGTCTGACTGCAAACGTGTTTCCGTGCCGATTGCTGCTGGATAGTGTGTCAGTCAGTTAGACACTGTGGAGATTAAATGGAGATGCCATGATGTGGGCGTTGCCTCACATGTTGGTGAGAACAATATTGAATCATTAGCAGGGAACCGCTATCTTGCGCATGAAGTGACACAACGTCTCAGTTTGTGTGCGTCAAAGTTCTGGCTGATGTTTCATGTAGCCTTACAGAGGCATGTCTGGACTCGGCCTAATGGCTCAGTGGCCTGGTATTAGTCATGGAGCTTATGCAACTCCAGACTAGGATGTGGAAGTTGATTAATGTAAATTGGTGGGGAAGGGGTTATTTTTATAACTCCCAGTAACTTCCTTATAATCTGATGCAGTATGTGTCCTGAAATATATGGAGTGCCAATACAAACCCCCTTTCTCAACCATTCTCATCTGAACATATCTTTTCTGAGGGAGCTACATGTATTAATATAGTAATTTGTTATGTATTGATCAAATGTATTACGTTTTTGAGAGCCTCTATTATATTAAGCTTTTCAGTGTTTGTTGTTGGTTATTGCGGCGATGGTATGCGTGGTTATAGGGTAACACTCGAGACGGGGAAAGATATGGAAAAGACTCGTCTATTGTGGCAGTCCATTCCTGTAAGATGTCTGATTCCTGACGGAAATGGAAAATGACTGGAAAGAGCCGTACCCTCCCTGAATTGTGCTACTGTATATGAGCTAGTTGCTATGGCAGCTGAGTCTCTGTGACCCTGGTTGGCTTGTGACGATCCAGGGCTGTTGTGAGCTATTTGCCACTCAAGAAATGCCCTCCTCTCGACACGGCAATAAGCCAAAGATCAGCGAGACGTGCCGTGTAACATTACAACAGCCTCTTGGCGTTAGCTACCTGTTTCCTCCCACGCAGATATAGCTTACTTTTAAGTTAAGAACACATTCTATATTTGGTTTAAAAATAGGCCAATTTAAAAGCTGGGTGACTGTGCTTTGATGTGTCTCCATATCACGTTCCAATGGTGCCTTGTCTTCACAAATTGCTGATGGCTGATAATATTTATTCAGCTAATCTCTTGGCACTGCTGCTTGAGGTGGTACGAGTATCTAATAAGATGATCTAGTATTTTTAATGTGATGTAGGCATATGCTTCTTTTATGAATACTAGTTTTTAACAGTGTATTCATGAATACCTGAGCAGAATTGGTATTTGGCAGAACATGCTTTTTCCATTTCTGTTTAATTAAAATGTGGTGTTTTTGTGTGTGGATACAGAGGTCACCTGAGTTGTGTGGGTGTGTGGTACTCGGAGACCTACTGGCACTACGTTTAATGCCAATTGTACATTTTAAGACACACAAACACCCTTGTCTGCCTTAATGAGCTGTAATTCTTCACAACTATGACTAACATTGACAAATCTTTCATTACAGAATAAACATAATCCAAAAGAAGGCGGGAATAGTTTAGAGCAATGGGCGAACAATACCAATTTTGGTTCTGATCTGAGATCTGAGGTTACAGTACCCACCACGAGGTTCCACCAGATATGTTTATCAGACTGCCAACGTCATTTCACACACGTTTTCGCCGTTCTTAACTTCTCTATCGAGACATCACTGCCTGTCTTTGTGGCCGCTCTCAGAACATCTGATATTGTCGGATAAGAACGTCTTACTCACGCTAGACAAGCACACAGGAAGTCAAACACCCACACAGTCAGTGCTGATCTCTGCACTACTTACTCACTAGCTTTGTCTCTCTGCTCCTGGTAGCATGAGGTGGCTCACGTCGTGTGTGCGTAGTTGGTACTACAGGGCTTTTTTGGGTTTGACTAGCTGATGCAGTTTTTACTAATTGAACTGGCAGTGAATAGACACTCTTATTTTACTGCAGGGCCGCATCTCATCTCGATGCGCCCAGAAGACATGCTTTTAAATTTGGGGCTAAATTAAATTGCTTTGATTTAAGTAAGAGACCAATTTGTTCACCCCCACTATCCCTCAAAAATATGTGAGCAGAACCGTAAGCTTTAAATGCACAGTATGCAGGAATGTACAGTATTAGTGGGAGAAGGACTATCTGTCTCTCTGTCCCGCTCCGCGCTCTTATTTTGGGATGGCCCGCTATGCGGTAAACCCAGTGTATTTTCACCGTTGCTGCGGTCGCCTGTGTGTGTGTGTGCGCACTATGCTGTGTCTGTTAAGCGGTGCCATGCACCATGTCTAAAGTTAGGCTAGTCAAAAGGAGCAAATAAACGTTTACAAGCGCGACTTGAAAATAAACGCCTGTGGAGGCCAAAAGAGATGAACGTGCATGAATTACAGAGCTCCAGCATGGAACGCACCCCCTGTCTGCCTGCATGTCTGTCTCTCTGTCTCTCTGTCTGCCTGTCTGTCTCTCTGTCTACCTGTCTGTCTGCATGTCTGCCTGGGGATGGGTTATGGACCCCGCTGAAAGAGAGCTGCTTCAATGACATCATCATCGTGCCTCACCATGGGTGGTCTGCATCCGGACATGCCTTTCTTCCACCTGCCAGTTATGGAGCTGTTTGTCTGTCTCTCTGTCTGTCTCTCTGTCTCTCTGTCTGTCTCTCTGTCTCTCTCTCTCTCTCTCTTTCTCTCAATTCAATTCAAATTACTTTATTAGCATGACGTAACAGTGTACATATTGCTAAAGTATTATTATACAAATATTTTTTCTTTCATATTAATGTGAACTTACTACTAAGTAACTAACTAATAATAACTAAATAACATAACAGTGATAACGAGCAGATGAAACGTATGGAAATTAAACAAGGGTATTGATTCTCTCTCTCTGTCTCTCTCTCTCCCTGTCTCTCTCTCTGTTTCTCTCCCTCTGTCTCTGTTTCTCTCTCTCTGTCTCTGTTTCTCTCTCTGTTTCTCTCTTTGTTTCTGTTTCTCTCTCTCTGTCTCTGTTTCTCTTTCTGTTTCTCTCTCTCGCTGTTTGCGTACACACGTGCATTGCTGATGTCTGCCAAAAATAAATCCTCCTTTCTCTTCTTGTTACAGTTTTTATTTATTTATTTAAACCAATGTTTTATATTAGCACTTTATTGGTAGATCTCTAGGCTTCTATGAACTATTTCCTGGTAAAGTTGATGCATGTTGTAAATACCCTAGTATATTATGTGCTGTATGTTTCAATGTGTGACATAGTAAGCCCTAATGTCTTGCTGCTGCTGTTATCCTAGCAGAATGATGGCTGCTACCACAAGGTGTATGATCTCTACTGTTTACTATACTGTTTGTAAGTCGCTTTGGATAAAAGCGTCTGCTCAATGATGTAAATGTAATGGGTTGTTCTGGTTTGCATAGAGGGGGTCAGTCCCTTCCCCCTTCCAAAAGTCAAGGGCGTGTCGTAGCTTTGCATCCAGAAAATAGACCCTTAGCCTTTCTTAAGAATGTGTTTGAATGCCGCTTTGGCTGTCGATATCTTTGCAGTACCTGACTCTGAAACTCCCCCACTATTCCCTCTATCCATTATAATGGATATATGGCGTATGAGTTGCACACTAATTTATCCCCCATCCAGGTATCATGAACAGGGAGACTAGCTATAGAGACCAAAACCGTATTTTGAACCAGGCTGTAGGTCATGTTTATTTTTGCTGTAAAGTCGGACATTTTAATATGGGGGGTCTATAAAATAAGATAGAACTTTATTATCTATTTCTGGAAATTTGTCTTTGGCTTCAAAAGATTCCACATAATATACGTTACGAACGTATCAAGACACACACTGGCTACACTTATTGTAAACACAACACATAATTTACGTTACAAACGTATAAAGACACACACTCGCTACACTTATTGTAAAAACAACAACACATTAGAGCTTCAAGTTATCAGGTTATAAGTTACTTCAGTTATTGAGGCACAGGATAAAATACAACACTTAAGAATTCAATAATAAAGAGATTGTACAAGGGCTAAAACATAATTTTTGAATGTTTTCTGTTGCCCGGGATACCCTGAAACTCCTTCCAGAGGGGAGCATGTCAAATTCAGCAAAGAGGGGTTGTGAAGGATCCCCCACAATTTGATGTGCTCTCTGGCTGCAGTGACGCTCGTATTTCACACTTGGCTCTCTTTGTGGTTTACATATAATTTTCCCAGCCATGTTCACAATGTCACTCAATTACATCACCCCAAGTGTTCATCTGAGGAACTGCAGCTTTTGGCACTTCCGCATTGCATTCATTTCTCAGCAACGGCGGTTCCCGGTTGGTCCAAAAGCGAGCGTCCCTCGGCTCACCGACCATTGCGTCCTCGCTCTGGGTGCCAACGGACAAGCTAGGCAGGACGCGGTTAATGGGGGAATCACAAGCTTGCCACCGCTGAGCGGATCGGCTCCACCGCCTAATCCTAATTTCTCCTGAGTGGTTTGCATGCATGCCTGCCAAACCTGTTGGCTGTGCCTAACGTGCACATGCTCTTACCCCCTGGAACAAGGGCACTGTTGTTGTACCGGGGCATCGCAGACACGTATTTAAGAATACATGTACTGAGGTACATTTAATAATTACATTTTGGTTCCTGATTGAACCTAATTCGCTGTTTTGCTATGAAGGTTGCACATGCCTTTTTGTTTTAATCTCAAACGTTGCTTGTTTTCTCACTTTTGCATGTGGTGGGCATTAAGCATTGAGCGAAGCTTGGCGAACACTGGCACACGTACATCAGTAAACACATGTGGACGTATTGTTTTTATGTAGGCGCGCTATTATTACCAAGCCTATTCAGTTCGTGAAGCCATTTGCAGTAATACGAAGCAAATGGGCACATTATTTTATGATTAACATGGCGTCTTGCTTTAGGCTACATCCTCAGACCCTCAGACGTATGGGACTTGTGATAATTGAACATTCTTGTCTTTGTAGCTGCTTGAAATGCATACCTTAATGTTTCACAGTAGGCTGGTGAAACGGAACATGGTAGACCTGATCTCAGACCAGTAGAGTTTATCTGGGGAGGGCAGGTGGTGAAACAGAGGCTGATCTCAGACCAGTAGAGGTGCAACAGGTGACCATAGGAACCACGAACATTAAAGGTGGTGTCAGCGATTCTAAGATAATACACGTTTTGCCAAATTCAGCGAATATCTCCAAATGGTCAGCTAGCTGTCCGGTGTGTGTGTGTGTGTGTGTGTGTGTGTGGGCTGAACAAATGATCTGGTGTTTCTACACAGCCCAGGTACGCATAATGTTGACACAAAAGAAAACCGCAACACACAACACTAGAGACAGAGCGCATTTCTCAAGTCCCAAGAAACCTTCCTAAATCAGCTTTTAGGAAGGTTTCAAATGTTTTTTTGTATAAGTCAGAAATTATGTTATCTTAACGCAATGCAACGTCCATGGAGCGCTGAGAACTGTTTGCGCCCTGGTGGGCGTGGTCTTCAGAGTATGACACGTTGCGCTCTGTCTCTATGGCAACCTTGGCACTGTGTGTGTGTGAGTGGGGGGGGGGGGGTAGCTTTGCTTCTGAGGGAGCACTCTGGCATTGAAGGGAGAGAGATTTCTTTTGATATAGTAAAATAATATACACGTAACAATAAATAACAGTCCTTCTCTGGAATCCCTTAAAGACATATTTTATTCGTGTCTACAGCCATTCAGTACCGTACGCATGTGTGCATGTTTGTTGTTTAAGCTCTCACCGATTACAGAAGGCTCATCTGATGTCGTGGCGTTTGACCCAAACCTGTTCTATTTCTGCCTTGTGGCCTAGACAGATACAGACCTGTCTTGTGTTGTTGGATCACAGCAGAGCTGCCCTGAACATGACCACAAATGCACAAAATCCGCTCAGTCACGAAAACTCAGTCCAGAGTCCAGCTTTGAGCCACCACGCACAATAAATCATAGCTTCTGTTCTTCACGGGTACCGGACTGAGATGAATTGCACACGCACACCAGTGCTGTACATTAAATTTGATCATAAATGAAAAAGCATCTCTTCGAGGTCTTTGTAATGCAGTGCAGTGTGAGTGTCTCTGAATTACAGCATCGGGGTTCACCTATGTGTATGACCGCATTAGCGACGCCACCGTCCCTACGGAAAAGGTTATGAATCCCTGCAGATGGATCATCCTGCAGGGCACTTCACAGCAACTACTAGGTTTCTTTGTCCGGCATATAGAGCTAAAGATTATGTCTCTTTAGTAGTCTGCTTGGGTTGGGCTGTACTTACAATGCCATCGTCCATTTGAAGGTAAGCACTAAGCTGACCTTGGCTCAGCTCCCGGTGTATTATTCAGCCTGTGATGCGTCCGTTCATGGTGTGATGGCTCAGATAAGATTTATTATTAAACTCTCGCTGGCCTCTCGGAAGGCTCATTCATCCCCTGGACTGTGTGAAGCACAAGTGTGTTATCTGTAAAGAGCTAACCACTGTAACGTTTGTTTCACCTGCATATTAATAGAGCCAAGCTGATGTAAGGCAAAGAAATGGAATGGCTTGCACTATTGCTTTGAGTTGTTCCTCTGTTGGTTTATCTATCTCCCCATCTGACTCTCTGACTGCCTGACAGGACGCTCAGTCATTCTCACAGAGGAACCTGGCTAGCACTACTGACAGTACTTCCGCCCTGAGCTTGTTTAGTTTGCTTTAATTCTTTAACCTAGCTAGGAGGTCGAGGGAGGTGGAGAGGCTAAACGGTAAAAGAAATATTGCTCCAAAGGTGGCTTCTAGCCTGCTGCTGGCTAAAATTATACCTCTGGAGGTGCGGAAGTGTTCTTGAGCAAAGCAGTTCGTGTCGGATATTCCTCTGGCATCTTTGCAGATGTGGAGAAAGTTAGGTTACACTATATATTGCTGCTTTACTGCTTTATGTTAACAGCAGTGAAGCTAAGACACACAAAGATTTATGCTTGATAATATATTTTTTCCTGGCCCGTGAGTCTTTTGTGATGTTGAGGCTTGTACTTTGTATTTTGTGACACACAGTTTACTACGCCAAGCATAAGGAGACTTGCATGCTACCCTGTTTATATCTTGGATGATTCCACATGTGGTCAAGTCTAGTCGATTAACTCTTGCCATTTGTAGGCTTGCGTTGTAATAATGTAGCTTTGCAGTTTATTTTCTTATCTTCGGTACATCACAAATAGTACTGTACTGTGTGTGTGTGTAAATGTATTGCTTGTATAACATGTTAAAGGCAGGTCATCGATTGAAGACAAAAGCCCTGTACTTTTCCCAAAGTTTGAAGGATAATGTAGGCTGACTGACTACTGAATGTTGAGTGCTGTGGTATACATTTTGAATCAAAGAACGTCTAGGGTATTGTTGTTGTATGAATGATTTATTGTGTTGCGGGAGAAACAACACAATAGAGTTCACAGAATAGAGATTTATTGACTAAAGCATGTTTTGTGTACACCAGATATTGTACGAAGGAGGTTAGTAGGAAGCTGGCTGTGGCAAGCTGTGGTTACGTGAACATTTAGTTCAAATTGCCTCATGGGAATTTTGAGTTCAGATTGCCTCTTAGGAAGGTTTTGTTCATAGCATTTGACATTTTTATCTTTGTTGCTGAACTTTCACACAAATTACTTTTGATGTGAAAAGCTGTCTAAATTAACAGTGTTTCTCTTTAGAACTCTATGTCAAGTTTTATATGTGAATAGTCTTACATTTATGTTTTAATAAAATAATCGTAATTATCTGTACTAAAACATTTATAAAGTTCAGTTTTTTAAAAGGTTATGACAAGGAATTATAAGCATTATTCTTGTAAAAATACAGATTAATGTGTTTTTTACAGTTTTATATCTTTTTAATGTGACAGTATTTCTTTCCCTTTTTTAAATGTATTTATTTAATTTATTCTTTTACAGTAATGTTCTGGCGGCCCTGCTGCCAGAAATCTTTTTTTAATTTTTTTATTTTTTTATTTTTTTACAGTGTAGGGGGCTCCATCAGAAACGCAAGATGTCTGTAGGTACTCTGACTTATATAAACTGTTAGAAATAACATATAGTGGTATAATACTAGTAGCCTATGTGAAATTACTATAAAGTAATATTATAAATGTTATGGTTCAACCACGTTTAAGGATCGCGAGTCCTCTGGCACTGTTATTTTTTAGGGTCCTGGGGAACTGCTGCTCTAGGAAATATGTGAACATGTGTAATTATTTTGTCTGATGTTCAGATGTCATTCACAGAATGACACCACAAACTACAAACAGACCTCTCGGGACAGATCGTAAGACGTGAAGCGTTTCTTCCTAGACTGCCTTGGAAAGCTCCGATGAGTCAAAATATACAAACTAGTCCTGACCAGGCCCTGCCTCTCGGAGCCCCGTTGCCAACGCACGGTCCCTACGCCCCACTTTAACACTCCCTCCCTCCCTCCAATGGTCTGCTTTCCCCTACAAGAGTAGTGTAGATGTGTGTGTGTCTCTCTCCCCTCTGTCGGGCTTTGGGTCTGGCCTAGTTCTATGGGTCTGGCACACTGACTGGTTAGCTGTGTGTGTGTGTGTGTGTGTGTTCTGCCTAGCCTCAGACATCAGCCTTCACCTCTCTCCCCCCCCCCCCTCCTTCTCTACTCCTCTCCGTGTGTGTGTGTGTGTGTGTGTGTGTGTGGTTGGCATTAGCTTGGCGAGAGCTGGCAGCACTCTTTGCCACAGTAGGCACCCGTCATATTCCTGGCGCATGCTTCCACCATCTCTCCCCCCTCCACCCCTTTCCCTCCGGGATCGGGTTCACGCAGTTCCTCTCTCCATTCATGACAGCAGACCACGCTGAGGAAAACCTCCGCCAGGCTGTCACTGCTGCCAGGCCTGCTGCTGCTGCTGTTGTCATGGCGACCTCACCTGCACGTTTAGCCACACGTAGCCCGCACAGCGTCGGGCTAAGACGCTGGCTGGTCTCGAAGCGCCAGCCTTTACTTGCCGTAAAGTCTCTGGGACACAGCGCTGGCTAACTGCGTCAAGGTCCGCCTACATGAATGACCAAGTCGGATATGCAGATTATACAGAGGGATTTGGTTGTTTGTAAATATGCTAAGTTAGCAGGCTAAAGTAAACGTAAGAAAAACTAAACTAAATGGGAAACTGGAATGAGCACTGCACTAGTGTTGCACCAGATTTACGTAGAGTCGATCTGTGTGAGTGACGATGCTAACAGCCAATGAAGGTCTACTTCCCCGCGTCCGAAAGGTGTTGTCGAGCTTGAAGGGGTCTCGGACGTTCAGCACAGAGTTGCCTAGGTGACGTAGTGCTGATGGACGGAAAAGGCGTTAGTTGCTAACGGTGTGCGCATTCGGCCACGCATGCTGTTGGCATTAGCGATATAAAGATTACAGCCTAGCCAGGGAAGGGTGGGGGTTCTGTCCATCCGTAGGGAGGTTGCTCCAGCTCTCCCTCTCCAAATTGCCCCCCCCCCACCACCACCTCCTTCCCCCAAATACATCGGCCTGATAAAGGCACTCCGGTAAATAGGGTTGTTTTTCAAAACTGGCCCGTAGCCTTTGTGCAGAGGCCAACCACTCTGTATGCCATCTGCTGACTGCACAGCAGAGCCAGACCTTTAGCACACAGTCACACTGTCCGTGGGTGTGAGAGAGTGTGCCGGCGTGTGAGAGTGCAGCTAAGCCTGCTACAAACTGCTCCTCTCCCCCCCCCCCCCTCAACCCCCGTTATTCAAGAGGAACCTTCAACTGAAAAATGTAATGCAGTTTATTGTGTTCTGTAGTGCATTGCCATGTAGTTCCTAGGCGTCATCTTAAACCATCAAAAAGACGTGAGGTGATTCAAAAGCGATTCTGCCTGCCTTTCCGTTGGCAGTAGACTTCTTGATATGTCGTCTAGATGCGACATTTGCAAGAAAATGATAGCAGCAGCGCAAATAGTGTGTAGTCTTTTTTTTTTCTGTTCCTTCTTGTCTGCCCACATCGGTCCACAAGCTCCATATGCGGTTTGGTTTTGTAGTGAGCATACCCATATTCAGCGTGGGTATTGCTGGGATACAGTATAAGACAGGTCACTATTGTAGCTTCTATAAGTGGAACAAATCTGCACTGGAGTTTCGTTTAAAACTGATTCTACTTAAAGGCGGAGTTGGCCATTGTAAGTTTATATACTTTTGTCGAAGTAAGTGCACATCTCCACATGGTTTGCCAGCTGCCCGTTCTGTGTTTGCACTGAAATAATCAGGTGTTTCTACACAGCCCAGGCCCTGTATATGGGAACACAAAGCTCACCACGCAACACTAACTCAGCCTTGGCACTCCAGTTGGGGGTAGGCGGGAAATTCTGAGGACCCTATGGCATTAGAAGGGACTGGAGAGGTGTTTTGATATGAGTTGAAAATATCAAGTCTTTCTTCAGGATAGCTGACTGCATCTTTAACGGAACTATGCTATCTGCAGAGATGTAATGCTTTGTTAATTCACAATAGAAGTTTGCTTTTGAGTGAGAAGTGATGGCGTTTTGGACAAAGAAATGATGTAGTGGTAGTGTATCGCGTACCATAAGCGCTCATCATGCCAACCGATCTCTGAATCGAGTTAAGGATGCTAGTTTTGAGGGTTTGCCACAAGTATAGTGTTGCTTGAACTCTAATCCAGAGCATTATCCAGGGAGGTTGTTATTGGCCATGTTGGCTGTTAAAATGCACAACTCAGCCATTCTGTTGTGATTCACTGGACTCAACAGCTCCATTTGCTGTTGGTATGCCTGTTTGCTATTATTACTCATTATGAGCAGCTTGAATTAATCTCCCCCTGGCTCTCAGACTATCTGCTTCACTCGGCTCATAGCAGGACACCGTTTCTAGATCCCGCTCTGCGTCCGCTCGATGTACTGTGCGATGGCTAGGGAGTCGGGGCCAAGCCGAATTGTATCACTTGAGGACAATTTGACTGATCTGTTGTAGCCTAATGTCAAAATGCTTGTCCAAAAGTGGCAATCATTTGTCTGTTAGGTTAACCAATGTGCTACTCCAATTCATGCTGAGGTCAGTATGTGTGCGCACCTCGTAGTTTGGCTCTCAGATTTTGCTGAGATTATAGTCTGGAAACAGCCGCACAGTCAAGCGTGTGTTTCTATGGTGGTAGAGCTAGATGAGGCGATCACAACAGTTGTAGCAACACCTATTTTGGTTCTAGACTGCTCCAATAGTTTCAAAATGAACCAGAGGTCTATGCCCAGTAGGAGCCAACACCTGCAAACACCTCCAATGGAGCGTGGCCAGACCCTGTTCACCAAGTGCATTGTGGGTCTGGTTACACCAGGCTACATACGTGGCCCATCTCTGTGACTGCAGATGGATTGCACTGCAGGCTAGAAACACTTCTTATTGCCCGGACTAGTCCCTAGTCCTGGTCTAGTCCCTGGTCCAGGCAATGGTCTAGTCCCTAGTCCCTGGTCCAGGCCTTGGTCTTGTCCCTAGTCCTGGTCCAGTCCCTGGTCCTAGTCTAATTCCTGGTCCAGACCTTGGTCTAGTCCCTAGTCCTGGTCTAGTCCCTATTCCTAGTCTAGTCCCTGGTCCAGGCCACGGTCTAGTCCCTAGTCCCTGGTCCAGACCTTGGTCTAGTCCCTAGTCCTGGTCTAGTCCCTGGTCCTAGTCTAGCCCCTGGTCCAGGCCATGGTCTAGTCCCTAGTCCTGGTCTAGTCCCTGGTCCTAGTCTAGTCCCTGATCCAGGCCTTCGTCTAGTCCCTAGTCCTGGTCTAGTCCCTGGTCCTAGTCTAGTCCCTGGTCCAGGCCTTGGTCTAGTCCCTGGTCCTAGTCTAGTCCTGGTCTAGTCTCTGGTCCTGGTCTATTCCCTGGTCTAGTCTCTGGTCCCTGACCTGGTCCACATTACTCATTGGAGGCTTGTGTGCCTGGACCCCTGCTGGTGGGACTTTGTAGTGCGCTGGTGTGTGTGTGTGTGTGTGTGTGTGTGAGCGTGTGCTCACACACGCATGCATTCGTGTGTAACTGCACATCTGGCGACTCGAGGATCCGGTTGCGATCAGCTAGCAAAGCGCATGTGTCAGTGAGTACAGCAGCACTGATGGAATCTGACCTTCTGTGTGTTTACCCCTGGGGATGTGTGTGTGTGTGTGTGTGTGTGTGGGAGGAGGTCACTGGTTTCAGTTTGTGGGCCCGGGGGCGGGGCAGGGGCAGTGAGCTGTCTGTCAACACCATTGCTCCTTCAAAAACCTGCGTGTGTGACTGGCACGCACGCACACACACACACATCTGTGTCTCGGGCGAGCGCCGCACATGGCATCGTTGTCTGCCTCGTCGTCCTCCTCGCTCGCTGTTGCGTCAGCGAGGGGAGCAGAGAAACAACCGTTGACATGTTGTTTGGCAGGAGCAGAGTGAGACTCAACAGAGACCTTCACGAGGATCCTGAGTTAACGGCGTGTGATTTACTGGGGTTGACTGCATCATGTTGAGACATTCCTCCAGTCATATAAAAGAGATATGCTTGTTGTGCTGTTATAGCCTGACACAGATTTATATTGGTTGGCTGCCAGTTGAAAACTTTGCTAGGAAAGTCTGGCAGAAGGGATAGGATGAGCCAGCATTCCTTCCCTACAACTTGTGTCAAGCTCAAGGGGGGGGGGGGGCACCAATGCTAACGTGCGTATTCTGTGCGCAGGTTATTCTACCTCTGGCTCTGCCTCTTCATGGGAATCCATAAGCACCAGCAGTATGTCACAGATGGTTTATTGTGTGGAGCACTTCCTCCCAGCCTAGCCAAGTGTGGTGGTGGTCTAGAGACCCGCAGCTGTTGGCTGTGCTCGTCGTCACAGTGGCTTTGCTTTTTCCCTGATGGAAAGGAAGCATGCCTTCACAATGGTCCTCAACCAGGGGTCATATGAATTAATTAGCAGTGTCTCCCTTTATGCAACAATATCATTATTATTTAGTTTGACAATTGAAATATGTCTGGATGTGTTGCCGGTTACACCTTTGAACCAGTGGCTAGTTACTGTAACAGTGATTTGATATTACGTGTTTATAATGTAATTGTACTTCAGGTAATTACTTAATTAATTTATCAGTTCAGTAATATCAATTACTGAACAATAACATACATACACAATACACAGAATGTGATTATATCCACACATTGGGTTTTAATCAGCCCTTTAATCAGTTGTTGTGATACAGTAGGTAGTCAGAAAATACAGCTGCTGAAGAATACTTTTTTTTCTTTGTAGGAATAAAAAAAGTGTGTCTGTCTGTGGTAACATTGCTCAGCTTTGAGCATTACTGAGGCCAAGCGTTTAAAGTGTGTGGAATGTCAACCATGTCAGTTGTCCTTCTACAACTATCTCAAGGAGCTGTGATGTGCCCTCTGTGAGGCGCAGAGCTGTGATCCTGCAGAACATGCTTTTGTCTTTTCTTTGCGTTCCACCGGTCGAGCTGTTACCCTTTCAGCTTTGGTCTTCCCCCATTCCCAGACCGCCTCCGTGGTTATGCGGTGTGAACTCCTGCCCACGAACCTCCAGGGCATGAGGCCATGACATGGGCCACTTCCCAAAACAAGTTATGAGGTGTGTTCAGATCATAGACTGTGTGTGTGTGTGTGTGTATATGGACAAACCCTCTGTGACGTCACCCATAGCCTTTCTCAAGAATGGAATTGAACACCTCGCTGTGCTGACACATGGGAGTCGATGGGGCAGCCATTCGCTGAACGGCAGGGTTTGGCACTTCAGCGTTGTATTCATATCTCAGGTTCCCTCTTGGTTCAGATTAGCAAACCAAAGCGTAAATGTTCACCAACAAATGTTTTGAGAAGAAAAAAAACAACAAAAGCACTGGCTGAATTGGAATACAGCTCTGTCTGCAAGATGGTAGATTGATGGCAGGCTGCAGTGGTAGAGGTGGTGGTGAACTTGATACGCCAGATGGTTTGGTACACAGAATACAATAGAGAGAATGTTCAGGGAAGCCGTCCATTGAAACGATTTGGATAAAGGCAGGATCAAAAAAAAATATATAAATAAAATGTGCACGCAGTGTCTGTCACAGTATATAGCGGGCTAATTTCACAGCTAAACAAGCTCATTGTTTTTTTTTTTTTACATGGGGTGAAAGGTGGAAATTAAACGCATAATACAGTAGGTTTGTATTCTGAGTGTTCTGTGACTGGCTGAGCTAGTGGCCTCATCCACAGCTCCCTGCTAATCCCCAGTAAGGGTTGGAGTCAGCTGGAGCCGGCTAACGTAAGCCCCAGAGGGGGTTGCCAGTGCAGCATGGAGACCTGACCATCACACCACCCTGCAACTCTCCGCTACGTGAACAGCCAGCTAGTGAATAGCCTGCTAGCAATGGGCAGCTAGTGAATAGCCTGCTAGCAATGGGCAGCTAGTGAATAGCCTGCTAGCGGTAGCCTGCTAGCTTGTCTGCAAAATCCAAAGTTACTGCATTCCGTCTTCTCATTTGGACACAGAACCTTGCGTATTATTCTATTGCTGAGCACCAGTGTGGCTCTAGAATAACCTTGAATTGCTGTTGTGTCAGCCAACCTGGCAATGTCAGCCAACCTGGCAACTGCTGGGGTACAACGGTGGTACCATTCACGGCACTCTTGTTTATCGAGACACCCATCGCCGAGACACCCATCACAACTGCACGGGTTCAGCCCTTGACATCCAATTAGCGGGGATTAGTCGTTAAGACTCTTACTGCTTCCCCTCATCATACGCTAGTTTGTTATGGAACCGCCGCCGTTAATACGAGCGCACAGCGACGCCACTGTGACCTTCACCTGCATGCCTCATCTTGCCATGTGCACAAGTTGGCACTGGTGTGGCTGGAGTTTCATTATGATTAAATGTTGTGCAACAGTCAGTGAGGCAGGTGAATTTAATTTGTTTTCCCACGCTCAAATCAATGCTATTTAATAATGTATTTCTTATTGTTTACGGAGTGGATGATGATAGGGTTAGGGCAGTTAGGGCAGTCTGTTTATCTATTAGTGGTTTTATATGCGGTCACCTTTTTGGCTGTTGTTTATTTTGTATTTATGCAGCTCAATCAGCGTTGTTCCCACGGGAAATATATTGGGTTAGTGTTATCTTAAGCCATCTTTGTTTAACCACAAACGATGATTTGTGCATCTTTAATATGAGCCATGTCTCATAGCATGTCTCAAATACCACACTTTGTTGTGAATGCTTAGTGAGTTTCCAAAACTGCATTGAATCAATTTGCCCATGCGTCTGTTGTACAATAGAGCAGTGGTTCTCAAACTGGGGCTCAGGACCCCCCGGGGGGTCGCGAGACACAGATGACGGAGTCACAAGATTATTTTCAGAAATGAAATTACATTTTAAAATGATTGAAATGGCGTAGTTTAGCCATAATGGTTAGTAGTAGTACAGTTTACACATTACTTTGATGTATTCTGCTACTACTCTATATTAAAATACTATTAAACAATAATATGACTGTTATTCTACCACCTCTGAGGATAGCGGAGGTCGCGAGCTGAGAAGTTTGAGAACCCCTGCAATAGCGGATGAGACGGCTGCCCTGGTAAATTATATTATGGACTGCATTTAGTTATTTTCCGCTCAAAGCACTGTACTTGACTTCCTCACACATTTGTACACCGATGGTGTTGTCAGCAATGCAAGCCGCCATCCCAACCAACTGCAACAGGATTCGAACCAGCAACTTTGCGATCACCTATCTCTACCCACTGTGCCAGTGCCGCCTGTGCTCCGTGTTCCAATGAAGCGTTCCCAGGGTGTGAAGGTCACGTTAGAACAATGTCAAGCCACGATGAATGTCTTTGCCGCTTCAGGGTAGTACCTGCAGATAACGCCTATCTTGATGGGAAACCTAACCTTGTGGTATATTGTGATTCTGCCGCAGAGCAAAAAATGTCTCCCATTACACGAGTTTGCAGTTTGAGAGGAAGAAAGGAAAGAAAAAAACAGGAATTCCTCAAATTCCCCTGGTCTGGGCAGCCAAACCATGCCAATGTCACATCGGGGGTTTTATTTTAAAGTTTCACCTGGCCATGAACGAGACACTGTAGCTGGCAAGCAGGTCTGCTCACTGCAGACCTGCTTGTCAGTTTGTGGTCATCTCCAGGCCATCTGCTAAACCAACCGATCACCCCCCAACCCCCTTCCCAGGGGATTTATCTAGCTTCTACCCCCTGAGAGGTCAGCTTTCAGGACCTCTATATATTGCAGCTTATCCTGCTCCCGAGTTCCTTCCTAGATTAGCCGTAGTCTTAGCCGCGTTGACGGCGGGTATCCACGTGTCTGGAAGAGAGGGAGGGAGGGAGGGAGTGAGGAATGAGTGTCTTGTCCTGTAGTAGGCATTGGGGCAAATGGATCACCGGGGAAGGGGGTGTGATGTGATTTACGGGGCAGATACCCAGTGGACCATGGTCATCTACAGAACAGAGTTCTCCCTGTGTGTGTGAAAGACCTGGGGGGGTGGGGTGTGTGTGTGTGTGTGTGTGTGTGTGTGTGTGTGCGCGTGTGTGTGTGTGTGTGTGAGGGAGGGTAAACCAGAATTTCTAGGCCGTTTTCCTGTGCTGTGTTTGTGGTTCAGCTTAGAAAGCTGTCTTTGTTTCTGACCTGCAGCAGGTTAGCGTTAGCCTCGAGAGATCAGGATGGTCTCACGAGGGTAACGCTAACCTTCAGTTCAGCGTCTGGAGAACTTGGAAAGCCCGGTTTCAATCCGGGAAACCTGTTGTGCGGCCAATCAGCATCGTACTGCTGGCTACGGGCGTGGTTTAGATGTGCAACACAATAGCAGGTCCTACATAGGTTAAGGTAGATGCTGGAATATAGTATCAGTTTTATTAGAATGCATTAGAAGAGCAAAGAACTGCAATAAAGCCTTTGCTTTTCAGGATGGAAAATGTTTTTGCTCGCTCTTCTCCAAACGTTTCTCCTGCTAGAGTGGATTTAACAGGCTCTGCTGGGTCACAGGTCCGTCCAATCACAAAGTATTTTAATTAAGGGCGCCTGCCCCTTTTTAAAACCGTTTCAATGGACTGCTCCATGGACGTGTCTAACAGACCATACGTCTGGCGAGTCAGGTTGGCTTAGTGCTGTACGTAGGGTTCATATTGTGGCTCGTGTGTTGCATTTCTCCCTCCGCTCTCGAGAGCTGGAGCGGGTCCAGTATTGAGATGCTAACAGCTAACACCGCAGAGAGGCTAGCACATGTAATCGGCACTAGCTCGGCCAGTGGGTAGAACTAGCGTGCAAAGCAGGCTAAGCGAGGAAGCATGTCATGCTAAGCTCTCCGCAGAGGTGCTAGACCTGATGGATGCCGCTGGTACACCGCTGATGAGACCCCTTCCCCCTTCCCCCACAGAGACGAGGGCCGGCTTGGCTCACCAGTGTGTGCCACTCTGCATTAAATTACATTTTTATTAATTTAAAACTTAAGCAATTGCAAGCCAATGTGACGGAGATCGTCTGTCCCCCTCGGGGAATCGAACCCCGACCTCCCATGCAGAGAGCGCCACTCTACAACGCAGGCTAAAACTTCATCCTGCGTCACCAGAGTGTCCTATGAGGTGTCGGAGAGACAGGATTAACTTCTCTGCACAGCTACCGTTACACTAACGCACGTTTTGTCAAATTCACTGGATATCGCCCCGCAGTCCATTAGTTTACCGTTCTTCTACTAGTACTAGTTAAACTAGTACTGAAATACGAAGGAACACTGCTCACAACAACTGAGGGAGCACCCTGTGGCATTGGAGGAAGATGTTTTTGTTATGATTTGAGGGCAACCTTAGCAAGCATTCTCGAGAATTACTTACTGTACCTTTTTTTTTTATATTGTTGTAATATTTGACATACAGTACAACTGCATCTACTTGTTCCCAACACAACCGAGTTTAAGCAAATCTAACCTTTTAAAAAAGGAAAGCAAGAGTCACAATGTCCTGGCTGCTTTAGTCCAGGTCTGGCAAAGGCTTAAAGCAGTAATTCATCATCCTGCATCTGTCGGTATGGACCGGAATACAGAGCCGTGTTTAGCTGAAAGCATGAGGAAAACTGACCATGTAGTGCCATCGCAGCGACTCAGTGTACAGACGGTTGATAATAAGTAAATAAACAATAATAATAATGTTAATAATAAATAAAGTCTTTGCTATTCTGGTGTTTTTCTTTCTTTGTCATTAACTTTACCAAAGTAGCAGCGTTGTCTTTGTAGGAAGTCCTCCTATACTGTATATGATATACACAGATATGTTGCTATCTGTGTACATTTTGGATAGGAAATATTGAAATGCTGTATGTCGCAGCTATGATTTTTAGTCTTTTTTGATATCCAAAAAACATGACACACTTTATGGTGTGTGTGTGTGTGTGTGTGAATAAATCAAAAAGAAAAGAGAGAATGCTTTCACATAAAAAAATAAATGTTTATGACAGTTTAATCGTAATTTTCTATTACCAAAATATCATCAGCATCTGACGGAAAAATTCTAATCTATTTGTCTTTTCACCCAACAGATCAAAAGTCGAACCACATCAAACCTTTTTAAATGATTGATATCTCTGCTGTTTAATAATTTAACTTTGTAATCTTGACGGGCCTTCTGCTCAGTCTAGAGGGCGTCTACCTAGCTCAAATATAGTGGCACAAATATAGAGGCAAATTGCAACATTCATATCTACTGTAGCCTGTAGCCAGAAAAGAAATGGCACCTCTGTGCGCTACATCTTATAATGTCCTCTGTCTGGCTGCTTACTTTTCTCATTACGCCTGTTCACTTATTCTTCGCTCTCCTCCCTAGTCTGCCAGACCTGTGGAGATCGTCAGAGGCCCCCTCTCACTGTTTCCATGGCCTCACGCTCTGTCCACTCTGCTCAGCGGAAAATCGCCTCCCTGAAGCTTCTGGATGTGACGAGGCAAATGGCAAATCTCCCGAACACGAAACCCGAGCATGATTGTGGGGAGAGAAAAAAACCAAACCTCCAGAGCATCCCAAATGGCCTTCAACCCCCCATCCCAGAAACAGTTTCTGGTGTGTGGGATACATGTGTTTATTTGAGTAGCAGGTCGGGTAATGTCATCTTGAGCAGGGAATGACCTCTGTGTGTGTTGTAATCTGAGCTCCTCTGTCCTTTGTTATCATAGCCGGGCCGGCCGTGCACGGTTGTGTGTGTGTGTGTGTGTGCGGCCCATGGAGCTACACACACAGTTTTGAGATTGTTCTGAGATTAAAGTGACCAAAACGATTCCCAGTGTTCCCAATGAATTACCCAACAATAAGTCTTCTTTTAATGTGAGATGGTGAGAAGGTTTGCTTCTAAACAAACTAGCGTACTACAGTACTGTGGGTGGCCTAAGTAGGACATGCTTCTGACTTGGGAACCTCTGGTGTCTTTTAATGGCACTGACAAATTGCTCTTTAGGCATCATGAATATGTAGTAATTTATAATAACTCACTACTATACCTATTCCTGTCCTGGCATGGTTATTTGGTGTGCCTCCGCAATGATACATCAGGGTTCAGTGACTCATGATGGTAGAAAGAGTTACTTACCGCACCTTGGGCGGATACGTTTCCTTGAAGTTCCATGTGCAACTTTTGATCTGAAGTTAGTAGCAGCGCTACTGAAAGAGACATTTACCCCCTCCCCCCTCCTTTAAAAAAAAAAAACTTAACTCAAGCATGCGTCCTTTGTAATCTTTGATGCTAACCGAGCAGGGCTTGTTTGCTGTGGTATCAACTCTGTTAGCAGTCGTACACAGCTGCCTGCTGCCCTCATCCAGAGAAGTGTTTTGCGTAGCACCAATGCATCACTGCAGTATGCACTTCTGAAGCTAGCGAATGTCGTAGTGTCAACACATTGTGATGCTAGCGGATGCTCTAGCGTCAACATAGCGCTATAGCTTTCTCAAAATTTAAAATGGCAACATCATTCATTGTGAAGCTAGCGAATGCTGTAGCGTCAACAAATAGCTACAGCATTATCTTGTGAAGCTAGCGAATGCTTTAGCATTAAGGCTTTGTGAAGCCAGTGAATGCTGCAGCCTCAACAACACTGTGAAGCTAGAACATGCTATAGTATCAAGACTTTGTGAAGCTAGCGAATGCTGCAGCGTCAACAACACTTTGTGAAGCTAGCGAATGCTATAGCATCAACACTTTGTGAAGCTAGCGAATGGTATAGCATCAACACTTTGAAGCTAGCGAATGGTATAGCATCAACACTTTGTGAAGCTAGCGAATGGTATAGCATCAACAAATAGCTACAGCATTCACTTGTGAAGCTAGCTCATGCGGCAGCATCAACACACCCCTACAGCAGTATCTTGTGAAGCTAGCAAGTAGACAGACACGTTTATGGTTTATATCAACAGAGTAGCTATTAGCTGGACAACTAAGCTTATACAGGTCAGTATGCTGCTTGATTCCATGACGGTGCCGCCAAAGACAGACAGACAGACAGACAGACAGACAGACAGACAGACAGACAGACAGCACTATCTCATTGTTGACGTTAGAAGGGTAAAGAGCAATCACACGAGCCTTTGAGTGCTGTAGGGAGGAAAATGAGCCTTTCAGAAATGGTGTGTGGGATACATGTGTCATCAGAGGTATAAACCAAACTGTTTTTGTTTCAGTCACCAGGTTTCAACCACATTGGGTAATTCCAGACACACGTCCCCGACAAACGATGATGATATACTCTCCTAAAAGCCTTACCATGAGGAACTATTAACTCTGTTGTCATGGGAATACAGGCCACGTTTTAGAGGCAAGTAGTGACAGGCCTACTTATGAATGCAAACTATTTGATAAATGTCACAATTCCCTAAATTGTGTAAAAGGTCATTATCTCATCAATGGGGATAAGCACTGCTAGATCTTGGGGGTGGCGGGGGGTAGAGATTCAGGCTTGCACATTAATCCATGTTAGGGTTGTAAAAGGAAGCTGTCATGCGCATTAGCCCAATAAAACCTTGCGTTCCAGTATAATTTGTAATGCTTGCCAAGTCCTCCAACTCTTACTTTCTCTAAGCGTGTGTTTTATTACTGTTCCTCTGTTAGTTGAGCACATTGGCCCATTGTTTTGTTCTGCAATCACTCCCGGATTTAACATTGGTCTTGGCGGTTCACTTTTCCTTCCGCGTGATGCCGCACTGAGGTATGCGTGCGCATCATAGCCCCTACATGCAACGTTTGACCTTTTTACATTTGTAATAGCATTTGTAGTAGTCGCTTTAGTTTTGTCTTTTTGTTGTATCTAAAGTGGTTAGGAAAACGCAAATAAACCTAGCAATCGCAGTGAGGGACTCTGACCTAGGAAATCATTGCAAGCGAATGTAAGCTCCCGTTTATTTATCATACTTGCAATATAGAGAGCCTAAGTCACTTCCTTATTATGGGACCGGAGTTTGGGGGAAAATATGTATGGTAGTCCACGGCGAGAAAAGAATAATTTTTAGATCCCGTTTGAATTGTGACACGAAGTACACATGATGTATACTTCATGTCATACATCGTGTGTGTGTGTGTGTGTGCGTGTGTGTGTGTGTGGGCGGGGAGGGGGACTCTAACCCAGTGTGAGCTCATAAGTGTGGTGTCGTCACCTAGCCAAGTGTGAACCAGCGCCACAACAATGAAGTGTGATGGCATGTTGTCGCGTCATGTGACCAACGGTGTCTGGATCTAGGAGCCGTAGGAGAAGCAGCAGCCCAAGTAGGGGATGATCTTATTGGGGCCAAGCAGCGGCCTAATAAAGCAGTCTAGATTGGATGTCACAATGTGTTTATTGTGGCGCTGGGCGGCTGCCTCTGCGTCTCTAATGCACTCCCTGGCATTGAGCACTTCCTCTGAGACAACGGCGTTTCATTAGGCGATGGAAAGACTTCATTACACTCAATGGACTCGTCGTTTTGTTTATAGTTCTGTGTATGGCCGCTGATTCATTTATCCAGGACACTCTGGCCGTTTTGAACACCGCCACAAGCTAAATTAATGAGGCAGCAGCCGTTCGTCCCTTTTCATATTGCATATTGCAGACAGGAGGCTAATAATCTGTCAGGTCACAATATGTGATCTAATTAACCGCCTGCTCTAAAAGTATATAGACCAATCTCTCTCAGCCTATTCTCTGACGACCTTGGGACCATGTACCGTGTGTGTGTGTGCACGTGTGTTTGTGTGTGTGTGTGTGTGTGTGGGGGGGGGGACGGACGATATCATCTACAGACGGCATGTTGCCAAATGCAGCAATATTGGGGAAATTGTTTTGTTCCTCACTCTGTTCTCTACCTGAGCTTGTCTCCCACACACACACACACACAGTGTCTTGTGAGAGGCAGGGAGGGGTGGGTGGGGGGAGGGGGGCTTGGAGGAGCACGCCAAAACCATCGGCACTCAACCTGGCACAGCGTGGGCCGTGTTGCACTGCTCGGTGTCATGGCGACCTGACTGATGAGTGAAAAATACATTTAATTAATGTTGGCTTTGTGCCTGGGGGGGCGGTTGAACTTGTTCAACAGGAGTGCACTGCTAGTAATGTGTAAGAAACCACCTCTGAATATGAAACATTAGAACAAGAAACCACCTATGATATATGAATTAGACATTAGAACAAGAAACCACCTATGATATATGAATTAGAGATATTAGAACAAGAAACCACCTATGATGTATGAGTTAGAGATATTAGAACAAGAAACCTATGATGTATGGGTTATAGATGTTAAAACAAGAAACCACCTCTGAATATGAAACATTAGAACAAGAAACCACCTATGATGTATGAGTTAGAGATATTAGAACAAGAAACCACCTATGATGTATGAGTTAGAGATATTAGAACAAGAAACCACCTATGAAACAGAAACATTAGAACAGGGCAGTGTCCGGTAGTGCGTAAAAGAATGAACCTAAAAGCGCAAAGTTGGTTGAATAATGACCAACTTCATCATGTAGACGTGAAAGTTGGCTACAGTTTTATAGATCAGATTTTACAGTTTGACACCCAGATAATGGCTCATAGCTTTTGATGTATTTCATATAATTTTTTTTTTCACAGTCAGTACATTTTTAGTAAGGGATACAACTTTTGTAGAATTTCTGACTATATATATATTTTCCTTGTGTCCATATTCTCTCCAAATCACTTAAGCCAGGTTGTCGTTCACAAGACGAGGTCGCAGAGCAAAGCGCTGGTCGTACAGCTATAACTGGACTTACCCAGTCTTCTCCCGTCACCATGGCGACCGGGGGTAACCCTGGTAACCCCCCCGCTATCCCCAGTCCTTCCTTTCACAGCAGACCCAGCCTTCCGCTCTGCCTGTACAACGTTTATACACATGTTGGTCGTCCATCTGCAGATGACACTGAGCCCCTGCATCCCACATGGTGATGGGGTGGGGTGGTTGCTCCACAGGGTTTCCCAGGCCTGCCCCTCACGCCTCCGCACACGAGTGCTAACATCTGGACCGGGGGGGGCTGTAACCAGGGGCCGTTCAGCTGTTGGCTTCCCTCCGACCCGGGAGGGGGGGTGGGGGACCACACCATCGGCAGGATCAAGCGGGGCACAGGGCTGTAATTACTACCCCCCCTCCCCCCCATCATATCATCACCAGCCCCCTGGGGCAGCAAAAGGGTCGGGGGTGGGGGCTGATGGCACTGTGCATGTCTCAACTCCTCCAGACGCTGTTGAAAGTCTAACTTCAGTCAGAGTGCCCCTCAATGTTCGGTTCTACGCTTTGCCAGAGATCCGGCCTTTGTGGTTTCCCTGTGACTGCTGCTGTTTCATATGCATCCTCTGCGCTACAGTATGTGACTGCTCGAGTTTCATCTCTCCCTATGCAGTCGCTGTGCTTCATGACTGCTAGAGTTTCATATTTCCTTATGCAGTCGCTGTGCAATGTGCATTGTCTGTAGTTTAATTTTGGGGAAAATGTAGAAATAGTCTATTTTCTGAGCATGTGAAAGTACTCAACCACACACCTTTTAGCCAACTGGGAGAAGCTTCTAGAGCTGCAATAGATGGATCAAAACACTTTGATCTGTCAATGTCGACAACCATTTGGCAAGCTATTACCCTTCTAATCATTTACATGGGGGCCGAGGGCTAAACCTGTTTAATAAAATACATCCTGCATTTTAACCAGAACATTTGATGAGCAAGTGGGGGGGGGGGGGGGGAGTGTGAATTAATGATTGG
>JAODUK010084105.1:0-15115 GCA_027564635.1 Typhlichthys eigenmanni
ATTTGTGAATCACAAAATACATTTGTGAATTGATGACATTTATTTGCGAATTATGACACTAATCTAACCCCATACATGCTGTCCAAGACAACAGAGCCACTAGCTTAAAAAGATCTGAATTTCACATCACTGTTTCACACATGTGCTTTCATACAGTACATGTAGATGGGGCAAAGTGTAAACTTAGCTTTCAACTTTACATTTTGAAGGGAGAGTCCTCGATGTGTGCAAATTGCCTTTGTGGTTGAAACTCAGAATCTCTACAATACATCCCGGGTTGCTTGAATATCACTCTGCCCCTCCACCTACATATATTAGGACTACACCGATCTCTACCCCTCCATCTACAGTGGCCCACATGTTTGTGAACAGTTGAAGTTTGGAGATATACTGTACAGTAGGTGACACCATAATGCAACGAAGGACTTGAAATGTATTGGTAATTTGTTTCTGGTTGAGGTGCTACTGTAGCAATGTCAACTCTAATATATTGGCCTACTCTCAATGACAAAATAGGAGCTGACTGTAATGTATGACTAGTTATACCTTGCTTGTAGCCTGGTGTATCCACCAGACCATATTCACTTTGTAAATAGGTCTGGGCGCGCTCCATTGGAAAGTGTTCCCAGTCGTATCCTCCTACTTGGCGTAGACCTCTGGTTAATTTTGAAACTATTGGACAGTGCTGGATTAAGTGTTTTGATCGTCCAGCACCATTTCAAAACACCTTTGACTTCAACGTCATCTCACTAACCCATCCCGATTGGGCTACCAGCAGTGTGGCTGTGCAAACGCTAATGTGATCAGGGTTTACAGACTGTAATCTCAGCTAAATAAATTGAGCTGAGAGCAGTCGGGCGAGGCCAGGCTACCTTACTTGTACCCCTTGTATGACCTAGTTTATGGCCCCAATCGAAATCAATTAATTTGCTGCAATCTAAAAGTAGCAAGAATATGTAATAGTATTCAGTGTAAAGTCTATAGGGACATTTTATGTGCAGTTAATCCAATCTTCCAGCAAACTGAGCAGGAAACTAAACACCAACACAAAGTTGTTCCTATACTGATTAGAGATTAGCTGACGAATTTGGAAGTTCTAACAAACACATTTCTTTGGTCGTTAGTTTGTGAGTGTTAATCTGCAGTTGTCCAATCTAAAAAATACACAGTAGTCCCTCGAATGTTATGGAGAACCACCTTTACAAGTGATGTTCCAAAGTGACTTTGGAACATTTAACCCCCAACATACAGTATAATGCATTTGGATTGGCTGATAAATATCTAATTTTGTCATTGCTACAGTCAGTCTATACCAGGGGTGGGCAATCCCGGTCCTGGAGGGCCGTTGTCCTGCATGTTTAATATGTCTCCATGCTCCAACACACCTGATTCTAATGAATGGGTCGTTGGATTGCCCACCCCTGGTCTATACAGTCAGGCTGTGCCATCTCCATTCTCTTTGTGGGCTCCAGTTCTGGATCAAGGCTTTCTTACTTAATTTTTAGTTTTTTTTAATAATACAACTTATTCTGCCACTCTTGATCACAAACAAGGGTTAAACAATTTGAAATACACTAAACAAAATTATAAACGCCCCCATTCATCTTGAGCTGAACTCAAAGATCTATTACTTTCTCTATGTACACAAAAGACCTGTTTCTCTCAAATATTGTTCACAAATATGTCTTAATCTGTGTTAGTGAGCACTTCCCCTTTGCTGAGATAATCCATCCACCTCACAGGTGTGGCACATCAAGATGCAGATCAGACAGCATGAGTTTTGCACAGGTGCCCAGGGCCTGGAAGACGCTGTCGTATACGCCGATCCAGAGCATCCCAAACATGCTCAATGGGTGACATGTCCGGTGAGTATGCTCGCCATGCAAGAACTGGGATGTTTTCAGCGTTGACATCAGCAAACCGCTCACCAAGGCAGGTTAAGTTTTTATTGTGGCGGCCCATTTAGGTCCAGCAGCACCACCAGGATATAAATATAAACAATGTTCATGTCATTAAGAATAACGTATTTCACTTTCACTTTCGCTATTCTGTCCTATAACATTTTCTTATTCAAAAACCCATCATAATGTGTTTCCTCTTCCTCCACATCACCATTATCACCCTCATCAGAAACCTTTACTCATCTGTACTGGGACCGATTTAGTTGACCACTGTCTAGTGCCCGATGATCATCAATTATAATCATCTGCCATAGGATTTGATAAGTGAGTATACCTTCTAACGTGACACACCATATCTGTGTCTGACACATCCATCTGGGGAGCCGTCAATTGAAACTTTCAAAAGGGCAGGCGCTTTCAAAAAATACTTTGCATGTGATTGGACGAACCTGTGAACCAGCAGTCTGTTATTGAATCCACTCTTGCAGTAGAAGTCAGGAGAAGAGTGTAAACATATTTACCATTGAGAAAATGATCTGCTCTTCTAATAAAACTCATGCTATATATTGTTTCATCTAGGCATTTTCGACTACAGTTGTTTCCAAGTTGCCTACGTCACACCTAAACAACGCCCGTAGCTAACAGTACGACGCTGATTGGCTACACACTATAGGTTTACCAGTCTGAATCACAATGATTTATCCTCTCCAGACTGATTTTCCCGGTGAAGTCAAACTGATGCTTGTGAGATCAGGATGGTCTCGCATAGTTAAATATGCAATATTTATGTCATGTTTTTAGCATGCCATAATAAACATGCCAACTATTTAATGACTGGGATTTAATAATGTACTCAGTCGGACACCCCTCCTCAAGTCAGTAATGCACAGGAGAAATGCAAAACAAATTTACATAGGAACATAACTCAGATATCCGACTCAGGGAATGGGTTGCTCACATTTGCATAGTGAGCAACAAACAGTAACTCCGATATCAGACTGCATTCTCCCTTTAAATAAAGTGCATTTGATGATTTAATGTTTGGTAATACTCACTTGATCTAATAGACAGAGCACTGGGTTGTAACTTGCAGTAGGTCACAAGAGTCTGGCAGCCCAGTGCTTGTGGCTGACACGTATGCAGCACGTCCCAGACAAGAAACGTTACCAGTAATCTGTCGTGCTGTGAGGACTGACCTCATACTGTACCTCTCCATATATATATATGGCAATATTACCTTGGCAATCAAAGAATACCCTTAGCTGTGTAATGTATCCACCACTGCTTTTATAGGAAAAATACATTAGCTTGTCTTAAACCACGAGGCCACAGTAAGGACCTACTAGCTTCACTGTACTTTGCTACGTACCTGTGTATTGTAACTTCTAAACAATGTTATAATACATACCATACAGATGTATTTAGTAAAATAGCGTGTGTGAGCATTTAATTATTGAGAGAGCGAGCGGGAGAGAGATTTACTTGAACCATCTATTATGGTCTTATTGTATGCTGTCTTAATCTAGTTCTGCTTGTACAGTATAGCAGTAGCAGATACAGTTCACATAACATGCATTATTCTAAGTCGCATGTGGGAAATCATTCCATTTCCGAATGAAAATAAACCTTTTCAAACATCAAGTTTCAATGCATTTTACGTTTACACCTAATCATAACTGTTTTACAGCAATGTTTCCATATCCCTGGCAGTTATTCTATATGCTTCGCTCCATTTGCTAGATGAAAATGATCGATCGATCTCTCTCGATCTCTCTCTCTCTCGATCTCTCTCTCTGACACTGTAACCTGTGTTGGAGCCTTTGGCCCGCTTGGGTATACTGTTTGGAGTTTCATACCATCGGCATCAACATGCAACTTTCCTTCTTTTCCACACTCAAACACATGGATATGGTGGTACACCATTTGTAGACAATAGCGTTTTATTTTCCAATTTACATTAAAATTGTAGCATGTAATGTCATAATGCGATACTCAGCTACAGTATGCATATTTAACTGACAGTAGCAAAAGCTCAAGACCTTTATACATAAATACAGTACTTTACTTAATTCCATGTTTTCTACCCAGCCCTGGTAAAAATGTATTCACTGATATTCTTCTGACTATAGTTTAGAGAAAAATAGCCGTTGGCCTGGTGCTTCTCCCTGGGTATAAATGCACTTCGTAACTGAATCTCAATTTCATAAAGGCTATCGATTTAACAAATTGTTTGATATAACAATGCTAAAGATATGATATGATATGATAAAGGCTGAACAGTTCTGGTGCAGTGTTGCCAATTTACTTTATCGCTAGGTTTAGCGACTTTTCAGACCGTCTTTGCGACTAGCGACCAATTTAGCGACTTGTTCAGACCGGGGAAAAGGTGAGAAATATATAATTATATAATGTATTCTCATATGCTGCATAGAGTAATCACAGTCCAGCAGTGCCGGATTCCCTCCTTCTCCTCATGTGCTGTGTTCAGACAGTCAGTAAGTTGTGCTTGTGTGTGTGGTGAGGCCGGCAGGATGATTCAAATGAATACACGATGACGCCATCAAAATGCAAATGACGACATCTGGCGACTTCTAGCTACTTTCATTGGAAAAGAGTTGGCAACACTGTTCTGGTGTTAATGGTAGGCACAACTATCAAATCAAATCTTCCCAGCATTGTACCACCTCATTTTTTCAATATTTGTCATTTATGTTGTGACGGCCCTGCCCTGTTTTAGCAGTCCTTTGGTCCTGATTGGTTGGGTAGAGCCTAATTAGGTTAATTATGTGCACCTGTGCCTGCCAATTATATAGGTGTGTTCCAGCACACTATCTGGGTGACTCTCCTGGCACCACACATTCTGTTCTTGGTTTGTTTCTTTGCTTGGTTTGGTTAGCGTCTTTGGTTTATTTCTTAGCTTGGTTTGTTTCGTTGGCTTCTTTGTTGGGTTAGTTCTTAGTTTGGTTAGCATCCAACATGCACTACATATATTCAGTACTTACACCTACAGACATTCACACCTCATTCTATGTTATTATATTTGTTAGTTAAGTGTTTGGTTTGTTTAGTTTGTTTGGGTTTACGGCCCATGAGCCAGGCCGTAACAATGTGCATACCAGTAGGTTTCATTGTTAAACAGATGATGTACTGTATGTATTGGCCACTGGGGGCAGTGTGGAGAGAGCATGGGGATCCCTGCAGCTCATACACACCTATTGGAAGTATGCGTGCAGGTTAATGACGGAACATAGTTCTTCTCACACAAGGGTGATTGGAGAAAAACATTAAAGGTATAGTCAGTCATTCTGGTGAAAGCTTGTTGAACTATCAAAACAATAACACCTCTCCGTTCAATGGCAATGGGTGCTCCCTCAAATGTTCCTCCACACACTGGAAATGCATAGCAAAGGCTAGGATAGTGTTGTGAGGTGGTACCACGTTGTGTTCCCATTAACAGAGTCAGGGCTGTGTAGTAACACTGTATACTTTTTTCAGCGCACACACCATGCATACCATAAGGAGATATTTACTGAATTTGACAAAAAGTCTATTAGCTTACAATGACTAACTACAGTAACTACTGTATACATTTAATTCGGCTCTGGTATTAGGCATGGACGGATTACCGCACATGTGCCCAGGGCCCTGACTCAGAAAGGGTCCCATGCTGGCCTGTATTAACTATAATTATTTTAATATTGACTGTGACAAGTAGCCTAACTGTTAAGCATTTTAACATACTGAGTGTAGGTCAATATAATTTACGCTTTGCTAAGCACCTATAGAATATAGTCCAATACTACGTTGGCAATCGTAACTATGCGCGGAAGCAATTCCGAAATGCAAGTCCGATAGCAGAGCTGCGTTAAAATTTGCCAACACTTGCAAACCGTCTGAGGAGGTAGTTGCCAAACACACACAGACGCTGGACAAAGGGTGGCAGTTTAAATCTAACCATTTAAAATGTTTACACAAAACTTTCTATTGTTCAATAAGTTCAAACTATAGCAAATATTTTTCCCATCAATATTCGCTTCTGTTCACCGAATTTGAAAGCACCTCATATCAAAGATTAGCCAAAAACACAAGATAAATATCAGCGTAAACACACACAAGAGCAGGACATTAATCAACCGGAGGTTCCGAACCAGCTCGATATTTGGACCATACCGTAGGCCTTATCTTATTTTCTATCCTGTTGTGCCTCATCGTGAGATCAAGTGCATCAAGACCACGATGTGTGTGAGCAATATCCTCGAGCACTATGAAACAAATAGGAATAGACTAGAATCACCCAAAGAAGTCTGCAGTTGCTCTCCCTGATGGCAAAAGAACGCAAGCGTGTCAGATAACTGGATTTTTAGTGACTTGATTGATTAAAGCATGAAAAGGATCTACAGTAGGTATAACATGAACCCAGTTCTCTAACCTTATTTTGCTGTTGTTAATATTGTAAAATAAGACAGCTAGTTATTCTTTTTTATTATTTATTTATTTTTCATTCCGAGCCAACAAACTAATAAGGCTAATTGCGATAGCAACAGCGGCTGGACATTATAGGCATGTGTTAGGATAGGGTACTTCCTTCTATAACCCCCATGCTCTAATCATCTGTCATCTCAACAGCTTAGTTGTAGGCCTATTTATTATATGGCATGTGCGCAGTGCAGCTATGGCTGGAAGGATGGGATGAAAAGACTGCATTGGGGGGATTGGGTTGGGGGGGGGGGGGGTTGGGGGGTTTGGGGTCCCCCCCCCCCCCCCCCCCCCCCCGCACACAGGGGAACCCTCAGGGCCATCAAGGTATTCAGTGAATACCCCAAATAAAATATAGTATAGATTTTTATATATATTAATATAGCATAGCTTTTTATATATATGAGATCTGATTTGAGAACAATAAAAGATACTGAAAGTGAGACATTTCAGTAAGCAGCAGACTTACTAAACTTACTAAGTGTCAGTGTTCTCTGTACATTACATGAAGGCAGTAATGAGGGGTGAAAAGTTACAAATCACATGTTTTCTTGTGATAGGCAGAATACTCTGAACAGCAACAATGTTACCAATGTCTCAGCAACACTGCGCATTCAATGCATGTATTTAATACCTTCCATGTTCCAAGTGAATACAGTAGGTGGGTACAGTAGGTAATACTGTAGGTGCATATTTGACATTGTTGTCATTAGCCAATCACAGTTTGACATGGGATGGAGGTGGGACTTTCTGTAAGAATTTCAACATTATTTGTCTAATAGCGAACGCCCTACCACGTGACTCATTCTGACTGTGTGTACTGACGGACGTGACTGTAACTTTACTGTATGGGCATCCCGCCAAACAAGTTAAACTGAGTAGCAGAGGAACTAACTAGCAGATGAACTAGCTAAACGCCAGCATGCTACTAACTTTACAGTAAGTGAGAGTAAAAACATTTAGACACTGACATTTGATCTACTGTAGTACAGCAGTACCATGCCACAAAGATAAACAAGTGAGACAAAAGAGAATCATCATGCAACGATTAATATTAACATCATTTCGTTAAGCCAAGATGAAAGCTGCGCCAGCAAGTACTAATAACGAGGCGAGAATACTCATCTTGTCAGCATTGCATTTTTGGAGAGGAATTTGAGCATCATGAGGTGTTTTTGAGCATCACGATGACTTTGACGCTGACACCATACTGTACATTGACGATGGATTTCTATCTTCTCCACTCAGAGTTACAACAGATAGGCTATCTTAATATTAACCGGGTAGTTACCTTTATTGTGGACAGTTTAAGGCACACCTGTGCAATACTCATGCTGTCTGATCTGCATCTTGATGTGCCGCACCTGTGAGGTGGATGGATTATCTCGTCAAAGGAGAAGTGCTCACTAACACAGATTTAGATTTTGCACAGATTGTGCAAAAGTGTTGCATTTATAATTTTGTTCAGTGCATGTCTGTGGATGATGGGGCCCAGGGACGGTTTAATCCGTCTTTGGTATTGGGACTATATAAATCAAGCCCCCACGATCGAGCGGGAGACTTGCTTCTCTTCCGGGTATGGTGGCCAACGCCGGTACTTCATCTGGGGGCAGAAAGCCTAATTCCCATTGACACTCATTCAAAAACAAGCACCTCTTAAACAAATATTAACATTGCTTGAACAGCGCACAAGATTGCTAAACTACAGTAGGCCTAATGTAGACACAAGCAGTAAGAGCTATATTAACAGATAATGTTGCACTGACTGTCCCTATGTGCTACGGCTAGACCACAGCAGCTAGTCTGTACTCTACATTGGCTCGTTCATGTCAAATGCTAGTGCTCAGCACTAGCATTCGCACAAGATCGGTATGACGTATGCGCTTTTCAGAAGTTTCAGTTGAAATGAATGGGCGCCATTCTAAATGACCATATCCAGTTCTTATAATACATCCATGATAAAAATACCTTGCCCAACATTTGAGGTTCTACAATATTAGTAATATCACAAAAATGCTTAATTTACCACAGGAAAAAGCATTTCTATACAATCTACTAGCTTTCTGTATATATGCACTAAAGGTTATTTGTGAAATTGTCTTTTAATTAAATGTTTTTCGGGGAAAAAATGAGAGCTCCCTTTTCAGTGGAACAATGTGAAAACTGGTCTTTTGTTACATATTTTCCAATGAAGCCTTAAAGTTAACCACAATGACAACACGTTTTGAAGTGGAGAAGATATTTACACTATTTACAGCACATTCTATTTAAATATAAAACCAGATCTAAAACAACACATATTGAATGTATATATATATTCCACTGTGGTACAAGGCACTTCCATTGCACACGCGCACACGCGCACACACACACGCACAAGCACACACACACCCACACACACACACACACACACACACACACACAGTGGGCTGGCTAACAAGACAGTTTGACATGCGTAAGCAGGTTTCACTGACCAGTGGGAGTTTCTAACTGACGTTAGGAGAGATCCCACAGTCGTTTAACTCTCTGCCTGGCTCCGTACAGACTACTAAACGCAACCCGAGCTGTCAGCCGGGTGAGAGACAATACCAACATGTGAGAGAGAGGGAGAATGCACATTAGTGATTGTGTGTGTGTCACACATCTCAATATACTGTCTGTACTGTATCTCTGTGTTCAAAACAGATCTTTTGATTTCACGTGTGTGTGTGTTAAATATGCTTGTCAATCATTGTGGCCTTATTGAGGAACAGATCACAATGTCTAAGGAATTAATGTAAAAATCCACATGATTCCAAAGTTAAGAAACGTCCTATTGCAGCCCTGTGTCTGCACGTACATGTGTGTGTGTGTGTGTGTGTGCGTGCGTGTGGAAGCCTGCCTCTGATGAACTAAATTGCTAACCGTGATGAAGTGTGATTCTGCTTTTTTCTAAATTCTATTTGTATTGGTTACATGCACACAGAAAGCAGGGAAAACAATAGGGACAAGCTTGTTTTAAAATAATTTAAGTGTACTATATGGTAAGTGATTGTAAGCTAATAGCCTTTTTGCCAAATATCAGGCACTGATCAGTAAATCCTCAAGGTTTACTGTTTACTAGATGGTAACAGGCTGAACAGCTTGGTCCTGGGGCGGCTCTGGCCCATCGTGATCTACAGGGCCTTCTTCCTACACCTCTGGGTGTAGAGGTCCTGCATGGCTGACAGCTTAGTGCTGGAGATGAAACATGCTTCATCCCCAGAGGTGGCTGCTTACACCACCCGGGCAGAGCAGTTGAAACACAATGGCCCTGCTGCTGAGAAATTCCTCTAAACTGAGGGAGTTCATGGTGATTAGAGACAAACACTGCTGCGGTGTCATACTGTACATGTATGCACTACATATGGAAATATTATGAATGGCAAGTTTCAATGGTAATGCTCGTATACCGATACTGGTCACTTCTCATCCTTAATGTTTTTTACACTTGCATATGCATGTACAGCAGCTACAATATATTGGATTAGACAAGGGGTTAAACAGATTACTTGGAATCACATTTTATGGGGGATAAGGCGTGTCTGTTGGACTAGGCACCTTGTGCTGCCAGATACCATGTCTTGACTGACTGTTCCTCATATCCAAAGTCTGTAATGTTTCCCATTCATCGCCCCTGCACAAGAATACAGAGAAGCTGGTACGGTACGGTTCATGGTTTGCAAGTTTCCATAGTAACCGTATCCGTTCCTCATGTGTGGAAGCAGGGTGTTTCTAGGGGAAGTTTATCCCATTTGGCCAGGAATCTGCGTCAGCGACAGTCTTACAGTCAGTCTTCAATATTAGCCCCGGAGCACAGCTTTAATGGCAGTTGCAGTGTGTGTGTGTACACATGTGCTTATATGTATGTGTGCCTAAATTCATTACACACGCCTGACGTATCAGTGATGAGTCAGTGTGTGTGTGTGTTTGCTGCTTACAGTAGTATGCATGTGCAAGTGTGTCTAAATGTATGGACATTTGTCAAGTGTTTTTGCAAGTGCGTGCGTGCGTGTGTGTGTGTGTGTACCGGAAGGATCTCACAAAGGTTGACAAATCGATGAAGAGAAGCGCACATGGCCAGCTGGCACGCCTAATTGATCCACAACCATGGGATGTATCACAACAGTGCTGGACACCTCAGCAGAATCACACGCGGAACCTTACATGCACAGGTATTGATGGAGACAGAAACCAGGCAAAGGAATATGAATGCAGAAAGACAGATGTGCTAGATGAGTGCAAACTGTATACGAGGTAACAAAGAAATGCACAGTGTCATGTAAATCTCACTTGTATATCTGCCATCGCAGGGCCTTTGATTTCATTCATGCAAATACTTTTGAGACTCTGAACCTCAGCTGTGTGGAGATGATCCTGAATGTGCACCTTGACGCAAGGTTAACGGAGGCAAATTCCTAAAGGAGAACTTTGTGTGTTGTTATTCCGCGGTGTGGGACATAAACCCCTTCCTCCGTCATCTGTCTTATGTTCTGGAAACCTGGCGTTGCGTTGCCGCAGTGCCAAAGCTATGCACTTCCCACCATAATCTCTGCCATTCATCATTTTCACAACATCCCCATTGCTCCTGACAGCGGCGTATTAATAGAAGGAATGTGTCCAAAATTAATCTTCCAAAGGGTTAAAACAGAAACACCGTAATTGACTAAATATGTTGATATTTCCATCGAACACACACAGCCAGTTTAGGCTGACACCACTGAAGTATTATTCCCACTGGAATCAATTAACCATATTCTGATGCTAGTTGGAGCTGCTGCCCCCGCGACCCGACTCCGGATAAGCGAGAGAAGATGGATGAATGGATGGACTGATGCTAGCACTCATAAATGCTCCATATAGCAAACAAAGAAAGGCAAAATAACAGTAACACACGATGACTTTTAGGAAAGGAGAGACTTCAAAGAGCAAGAGTGAGTGGGACGTGATGTTGAGAGGGCCTTGGGGGCGCGGCCATATTTTAGCTCAGGGAATGCAGCGCTACACAGCAAAACCAAGGACTGTGTTGTAGAACTAAATTGGGCGAAGGCTGCAAGAGGCTGATAAATTACTCCTTTCCTCTGTGGTATTTCTCTAAACCACCCCTGGAGGAGAAAAAGAAAATTTCAATTTGCACTTTTCACAAATAGGTATTGAATCCTTTGTTTAAACTTTATCTGCATTTCAATGCTTGCCACTGAAGAGTGAGACAACCTGTGGAAGATAGACAGTGCTTTACCGTACCATATTTTACAGCACGTATTTGCCCATTTACAGAGCTGTGTAATAACACCGGATTATGTTATTTCACAGAACAGGCAGCTATCAGATATTCACTTAAATTGACAAAGTGACTGCCTAGATCTTAATAGAAAATGTATATTATAATTAAAATAAATTAAAGATAATATTAATTATATTATATTTATTTATTTAAGTATTAATAGTATTTGGTTCATGTATTCAACAATACAAGTTAGAATATTATTTAAAAGATCTATTATACAGTATGCGACTTTGTGTAATTGCCTATTTGTGATCCAGTGATAAGTCCTGGATTGTCCACCAGGGGGACTGTTATTCAATTAACAGGCATTGAAGAGCAGTGTCATGTTTTTTTGTTTTATTCATACTTTTTGCCACTTCATCAGAGGTATAATAGCAGGATGATACTACATGCTGTACTAGTTGTATTTCATAACTGTAATTTTTATTCATAACTGTAAGTAATTACGTTTTGTAAACCAAATTATAAAGAAACGTCCTTGCGTAATGACAAATCAAATCACAACTCAAGTCAATTTGATTACACCACCTTTAATTAAAAATGCCATGGATAGAAGATATTGAGACACTACAATCAATATATGTAATGCTGGTCTATATATTGACCTATTGTTGGACACTTTATTCAGAACAAATTTGAATTAATTAATGGACAAATTAAGAAGACAGACAGGGATGTTGGATCTAGAAATTTTGCAGTGCTATTCTAAAGACACATACACACATGCACAAATGAAATAAGGATATCATTATTAACTAATAATATAATTACTATTAACCTCATCTCTAGCATTTCTATAATCAACCTCTACCTCATCCTGCATTGCTGTAACAACAGTATCACACCAACACCTCCATATAGCAACAGCATCAGCATCACAGCAGGTACCATAGCTCTGTGATTATATTAGGCCACCCTGCACTTTGGCCAAGCAATGCTGAATGCTGTGACATAGCCTAGTAAAGAAAGGAGCTGTTCAAATCAGAGCAATAGTTGTATTTGAACATATTGTCATGTAAACCATGCATTAGATTTGTATTCAAACCAAATGTCTAATTGTTGCACTATTAAAGACTTAATGTAGTTTGTTTCTTGTTTGGATATAGCGGGGCTTGTGAAGGGCCCCATTAACCTCTTTGCCTTGGGCCGCAGACACCCTTCCATTGCCCCTGCAGTTAAAGGCTATTACGTCTAAGCCAAATAACATTACGTCAGTTTAGTGCAGATATAACGAACACTGCTGACTTCTAAGTGACCCCTTTTTTATGATTCCCATTCCCCTTCAACTGTCCTTTGTGTTCACTCACAAAAGACACACAAACACGTATACACACACACACACTTAAACACATAATTGACATAATCAACATTATAGTGAGAAAGAGCTTTGGCTCTTGAATTAGCATGATTCCCAATCAGAAAGCCTGCAGAGAGACGATTATTTGCGACAATATCTTGACATTGATCCGCAGCAGGCAGGGAACTATTTTTTATCTAACAAAGACTTCCAATTATGATGTCTCACTAAATGACAGTAATGACATTGGCTGCATTTATGGAAGATTGTCTCCATTTGTTCAGTCCTTTTACAAAATAGCAAATGCATGGTAAGTACTCCATCAATATGTGGTATACTGAATTACATTATAGTGCCCCAAGAATCTCCATTTCTGGGATGGTTTATAATTAGAAACACAAGCGTGTCTGAAAGTGTATATGGCTATAGGGAGAAGGATAGGCGAATGAACCAAAACAGTGTGTCTGTAAGTTTGATATTGAGGAGTGTCCCATTAATATATGTATATTTTGCATTCCCTATAAAAAAAATTAAAAACATTAAGCCATTGTACTACTACTAATAATAATCCAGTATAGTTCCCTGAGTATACCTACAGTACCTTACCTTAGGTCATGTTCTATTCTCTTGGGAAAACTTAAATCTACCTGATAAACTGATTTAGATCTTTAGTAGGTATACTCTTACAACAGTTACCAGTGAAAGCAACACAAATATGTGCAGTGCTTGGTATATGTTCATTTATCACTGTGTGATATGTTTATGTAGAACTGGCTGCAAGAATAATTTCCCCTAGGGGACAATAAAGTGAACTTGAACTTGATTTACTAAATAGCCTACAGTCAATGTGTCCAAATGATGACTGAACCACAATTCAAGGAGAAGGTGGTGAAAGCCATACTTAAATGAACAACTTAAGTGGAATTAAGCATTGTGGGGGTAGTGTCAAACGCACTTTACTCAACTGTCAACATGCCAATGACCACACTTTTACTTTTGCATACCCAGAAGAAAATATTTCTGGTCAGAAATTTGAGGAGAAACACACCTACAATAAACATTATGACATTATTTGGATATCAACAGGTTTTTGGAAATTTAGGGGTCAAAATAGTCTTGTGAATGCAGGTTATAGCACTTTCTATGTATACAATATACCTAACCAAAGACAGGGGTTATATAGTGAGAAACTACAGTAACTGCTACAATTTAGCATTCACGAAAGTCACACCATGGCGGATGCACAAGATCCTTCTCAGGTAAGAAAGTTAGACTTGCTATTTACTGTATATCCTCACAATTTTATGATATCACAACTATCTGCACCCCTTTCTGCGTGCTTGATATGAGGCTATATTGACGCCATATGCGTTATTTAATGATTTACCATTACCGTTCTATGGGGGCATTTTCCTTAAGAGTATACAAGGATGCATGCAAACAAAAAATTTGTGGAATGTTAATTTTAAATTGCTATGTAAACAGCTATGCTATATAAATTGCTATGTAAAATAATGTCTATAGTATATAAGGGCAAAACTGGAAAATGTTGTGAATGTAAAAACAGCACATGATCAGCGTAGACCAAACCAATGCAGTCTCGATGCAAACAATACTGTTTCCTATTGTCTGTGTGTGCGTGTGTGGTGAAAGCCCCAATCAGAAAGGTCTCTCAGTGACTCACAATGATATACAGTACAGTATACTCCTCTTCGTTATTGATATGTGCCTGAACATGACAAAGTCACTGGAAGACATATTAAAAGTAAATAGAGGGTTTGAGTAAGCACAGTCTTAGCATTTTCTTGAACTTTTAACTTTCTTGCAGCAAAGAAATTCATAACAGTCTGTCCAACACATCCTTAAGGATTATATTGATTCATTTTCAGAGTCTTAAAAATACCTCAGTAAGCAAGTAATTTGGAGCAAGCAATTGTATGTTTTTTCCCTAAATATATCATACAGTATGCTGGCCAGGCAATCAATATAAGATAGCATGTGCAGTTTATTTGGCTACAGAATGCACAACTGGTTGAAAGCCAGTTGAAAATTCTTCAATATTGTAACGCTCCCCTGGTCTCGCCGGGGTAGCACGGCCGGAGAGGGACTACCCACATCCCCAGCGCCTCACGCCCA
>JAODUK010084116.1:0-15115 GCA_027564635.1 Typhlichthys eigenmanni
CACACACATGGGGACAATAATCAGATCATCCAGCCGCCAGCATGCCGCTGAATGACGTGAACATAAACCCTGGGCTAGCCACTGTGCACCCCAGCCACACACACACGTGCACACGCACACACGCACACACACACGCACACACACGCACACACACACACACGTCATGCTCCAGAATCGCAGGCCATTTGATGCTTTGCTTCAGGTCCAGGCAGGAAGTGGAGGAGTGTTTAGACAGCCAGTCAGCTCTCATCCAATCAACACATCATGACTGGACTGATTTGGCCTGTGCTGGCAAGCGCCCGCCAGACAGAAATACAAGATTTAATTGAGGAAACTGAGGGGAGACTGTCAAGCGCACAGTGTGATTAAAGGTGAAGTCAGAGATTGTAAGCTAATTACACTTTTTGTCAAATTCAGCGAATGTCTATTCAATGGCTGGCCTAGCTCCGCCCGACTATTGTTCGCTGAGATTATAGTCTGGAAACCATGTTCACATTATAGTGTTTGCACAGCCACCCTGCTGGCGGTCCAATCAGGGTGGGGTTAGTGAGAAGACATTGAAGTCAAGGTGATTCTGTGGTGGTAGAGCTAGATGAGGCGATCAAAACAGTTGCAGCAACGCCGATTGGTTAAACGCTGTGCAGTAGTTTCAAAAGCAACCAGAGGTTAGGAGCAAACGACTGCGAACACTTCCCAATGGAGCGTGGCTAGCCCATATTCACTCTGTAAATGGACTGCATTTATATAGCGCTTTTATCCAAAGCACTTTACAACATTTGCCTCACATTCACCCATTCACACACACATTCATACACCGATGGTGATGTCAGCCATGGAAGGAGACACCTCACCTCCGGAAGCAGTTAGGGTTAGGTGCCTTACTCAAGGACACCTCAACCTTGTCTGGTTAAACCAGGCTATTTGCGGCCTGCTGAGCTGTCCATTTTGTGTGCATGCTGAACAACATAACCTGGTGTTGCTACACAGCCCTGGCTCTGTAAATGGGAACACAAACAAACCGCATCACACAACACAATAGTTTGATATTGAAGTGAGAGGACTTTTTGTTTTTATCGAGTTCAAAAAATAACATTCATTCTCCAGCTAACTCACACAAAACGTATGCAATTGTTTGGTAGATGATATGAATATGGTTTGGTATGGGATGATAGATGATATGAATAGTATCATTTCTAATGATGTGCTCTTGAGCAGCACAGTGTTCCCGCCTCTGATGTCAAAGTTTCATATAGTTCTATGCTTAGTTTAGATAATTGTGTACATAATGTACACCAAGTTCACACATACACACGCATGCACGCACGCACACATAGATACACACACACACACACACACGTGTGGCAGTCTAGTTCAAATTATGTATTTGTTAATGATTTATTAAATAGTTTCACACAGTACTACTGTACAGTACACTGTTATGATACCTCAACATACTTTGCTGTTGTTTCAGTTCTGTTTTAGCTTTTTTAGATAAGATTACCATGTGTATTGTTATTATTTGAACATGTACTGAGTTACAATATGAATAGCGTTCTCCAGAATGACCTTTAAGTCAATGCTTGCTAACTTTGAGCTCAAATCAAAACAAGATCCCTCCGCGGCGCTGCCTCACACATCGAAATGCATTGTGAAGCAAAGTGTAGCACTACGGCTTTGATGATACGGGCGGTGTTCGTCACTTTTTGAAGGTTCCTATTTACGGATCCAAGGCTGTGTAGAATTATTATTACTTCTACACAGAATTATACTTATATAATTATATAACTTCTACATAGAATTATACTTTATAGATTAACTGATGTCCTACTCCTAAAAATATTTATTTCCAGCGAATCTTAGTTTCACCAATACTGTTCACAGGAAACAATCTGTGCACATTTTAATTGCAGTTAATGATAATTATTATTAATGAATTATATATTATAAATATAGCTCATTCCAAAGCACGTTGTTTTTTTGCATACAAAAATAGCAAGTATATCTTGAACAGCGACATGCCAGATGGATTGTGAGTCACAAGTCCATCTGGGGAGTCATCCATCAAAACAGTTTGTAAAGGGCAGGCACTTTCAAAACATACTTGGCAGTTTGGATTGGATGAACCATCTGGTCGTTATCGCCGTCAGCAAACCTAAACCATGGCCGTATATGATGCTGATTGGTATGTTCCGTTCAGTTGCTTCTCGGACACAATCGCTATGAATTCTAGGTCTTTCCTGGCAAAGTTAAAGGTAAACTGAACCCTGAAGTCGTGAAGCTACCTTTAGCGCTCAGTCAAGTTCACGGTGCTCTGAAACCTACAGTACCTTCAGGGTACTGTACCTTTTTAATAGTGAATCCAACACCTCGCTGCACGTTTGTTCGTGCCAGCGCCGCCTGAGGCAAGGGAGAGTATTGCAGCCTGTCTAGGCCACCAGGGCTTCAGCTGCGACTGACAGGTGGGGTCGGACGATGGGGACGGTTTCCTCGGGGACATCTGTGCGAAGCAGGAGCCAGGGAATCTGATGCAACTGGCTCTGCCCCCGGTCCCCAGAATGGCTCTGCGTGGTATGGCATCAATAGGCCAGTGGGGGCAGCGTCTGGCAGGGAGATAAGGTGTGGGGAGGGGGGCTTATCACTCATTCAGCCAAAAGGACACACACACACAGTGTTTGTCTGTGCTGTATGTGTAACACGGGACTGGCGTGTCTGTCTGTGCTGTATGTGTAACACAGGGACCCACGTGTCCGTCTGTACTGTATGTGTAACACGGGGACCAGCGTGTCCGTCTGTACTGTATGTGTAACATGGGGACCCGCGTGTCTGTCTGTACTGTATGTGTAACACGGGGACCGGCGTGGCAGGCAATTTGTAAAGCGGCTCACTATGACTTTGTGCCAGTAGATGTCACACTAAGTGCACCAGCATCAGTTCAGACCAAAGCAAGGGCTTCACGCACGCACTCACACACACACACGCACACACACACACACACACACACACACATGCGTGCAGTAGCATGCACTCGTGGAGGAGCTCGGCTTACAAAACGGATTCTAAAAGTATATCTTTGAAATATTGTACAGTATATAAGACCTTTAAAAGGAGTGAGTTGTGGCAGTGAAGGCTGTTTGTTTATTTTATTTTTGTTATTATTATTATTATTATTATTGATGAATTAATTAATAATAATAATTTAATTTAATTATAACATTTTGGTTTTTGTTTGGGTGTCTACTGCTGGTAGGTTTTTAGACATAATATAATTGGGGTATAACATTCTATAATAGCCTAAATTTGTATTAAATTGAACGTTTCTTCAAATACGTGGGGAAAAGTACCAAAAATGATAAACCTGTTTATTTAGCTAAAGTTAAGACTTTATCTAAATTCACTCCAAATATTGAGACACGACTGAAGCAGGCCACCTTTGATATTGAAGCGTTTTAATCATAAAATTGACTGCTACGGAAAACTGCTTGGTCAGTAATGTACTTCACATTGCCTAATGATACACAAGCTGTTTTAACAACAACGACAACACCACCCCTTCTCTGTTCCTCTCTCATGCTACTTTTAAGCGTGTGGTGGCATGTTGTTCAGACGCAATGAACTACAAGGGAGACGTATCGGAACATGTTAAACAATAACTGGTAGGTGAAAATAATTAACACAATTTTAGGATTAGTGCCTATAATTACATTATAATGGAATAGGAAATACTGCACAATATGTGGAAATTAACAGCAGGCTCAAATTAGCAGAATTAACACATGGGGATTAAGTCTGTGATTAAGTGTAAATGCACTCGTTCACAAGGTGAAACGGGGGAATGAGGAGAATTGTGTGGAGTAAAGTCTGGAGATTTTCAACATGCAAATGTATTTCTTTATTTATCTTCCTTCCTTTCTTTCTTTCTGGGAAACCATCCAGAAGTTTTTGTTACAATTTCTGCCTTTGGGCTTTCAGTCGTTGGACACGGCACCAAAAACAAAAGATTCAAGTTAAAAATAAAATCACAGAATCAAAAGAGATGCTGTTTATGAAGCGATAAGGAAAAGGAAAAGTCCTTCATGGGCTTGGATTTTACCTTATCACAACCAGTTTATTAAATGTGGTTCAAGGTAAAGTATCAGAAGTACCTTCAAGGATTTTTCCAAAGGAAACGTCATTGCCCAGAAATGACCATATATGGGCAGGCTGTTTATCGTCATAAAACTCCTACTGTTTAAACAACTGCTTCCAGAGTTGTGTAAAGCCCCAGACACACTGCAAGTGAACCGCTCGAAGCCCGTCGCTTTGTAGCTGAAAGTCGATCGCTTGTTTACATTCCAGGCTTTTGTTGCCTAGGTATCCCTCTCGCATCTTTCCCATCCTAAATGTTTCAGTCAATCTGTCGCTCAACGATCTCTGTAGCTAACGTTGGCAGTCGCTTCAATTGCGTCGCCTGAAGTTGAGACTAGTTTACCTTGTCTCTCGCCGCTAGTCGCCGCTAGTTGCCGCTAGTCGCTTACCTTGTGTCCAGGGCTTAAGGCAGTGACGGGATTGGACGCACGTCACCGTGGTGAGTGTGTGCATGTGTTTGTGTGTTTGTGTGTTTGTGTGAGCGAGTGTGTGAGTGAGTGTGTGAGTGAGTGAGTGAGTGAGTGAGTCCGGACCATCGATTTGAAGCGCTCTGCCTCACTGTGGCCATGAATGCGTACTGCGGCCATCTCCACTTTAATGAGTCACTGAACCTGCCCTGCGTCCAGAGGTGCTTCCTGTATCCTCCAATGCCCCTCCCTCATGCAGCCCAGAGAAGGCAGGCAGCAGACGTTAGAGAACACGCCGTGTTAAACACATAGTGTAGGAAGGCCACCATCTGCGTCCTTGTACTGTAATTATACAGTATGTAAGCCTGCTTTGTTATCGCAGAGTATCTCTGTCAACTCATTATGAATGCTGCTGCCAGGATGTCAGCGCACATATGACTTGAACGCTTCCTGACATGACAGAAGGATTTAAACCTAGCAGAAGGACTTGACCCCAGCCAACGTCTGAAGCTCACATGCATGCCCCCCGGCAAGAGGTCTACGCCAACGGTGATTCCACTTCAGGTCCTCGAGAACCTTAAGAAACCACAGAAAACTCCCTCTCTCCCTTCAGCGAGACAAAGCCTCTCTTTTGATATTTATCGCCATTGTGGAGACATGCTGCATTATTGATGGGTAACCAGCAGCGTCGGGTGGAGGAATTACAGCCTTAATATTTTACAGCCTGCTTGTTTCTCCTTTTTTCCCAACCTAAATATTTAAAGTATATGTGCTCTGACATTATCTGGATCATGTGTTCCAGAATGTCCTTATATTTGGCTCTTATTAAAGGCAGCGTTTCTATGTGTGTGTGTGTGTGTGTTGTGCATGAGCCACAGTCATGCATAGGGGCGTGAGCGTAGCCTACTCACCAATGGTGCGTTCAGATTCGGCAAACTGAGGAGAACATTTGTGGCGAAAATGTTTGCGTTGAACTTTACTTTGTAAAATGAACATTCCACATTATTACATTTAAACGATAACCCCAGGGTCAATGTGTGTTCGCTGAGAACCACCTCACGTAAACGGTAAGCTCAAAGCAAACGGAAAACTGTTTGAATATGTTGGCAAACGTTTGCTGTTAGCCAATTTCAACGCACCTCCGGTATACACGTCGGGCGTACCAGACACATTTCTAGCGATCCTCACCGCTCATCGCTGAGGCTGAAAATTAGTCGCTTGTTTACATTCCAGGTATATTTCCGACTCCTCAAGCCTTTTCAGTCAGTCAACAATATCCTTAGCTCCTGTTGGTAGTTGCCTGATGTTGACATCAGTGTACCTCGGTACCCCCGCGATCCAGCACAGAAATCAATGATTGCATGTTTGAGTTTGTATCTGCCAAATTATCACCATGTTATTAAAAGTTGCCAGGGCAGTTTGCGTTTTTATGACTTCCAAATCTGCGTTACCGAAAAGGATGACTGACCAAACGTGGCTTTACGTTCAGCTACCTTGCAGTGGCTATTTGCCGGAGCCCTGGGAAAGTGCAGCCAGATACACATTATTCACACATTTAAAAATCTATTTCCCTGAGCTGAGCAAGTTAAACGTTTTCATTTCAGTCTGCATGGTCACTCCAAGGGTCGGCACAGCTGAGTGTCTGGGTGTGGGTGCGCACACACGCACATACACACACACACGCAGGCACACGCACACATATCCCCTGCTTGTTCCCACACCCCCTTGTAAATCACACACACACACAGATATCACATTTGCATATCCACATTCGTGTCCACATTTCGACCGAAAGTGATTCTCCCCCTGAGCCAGCAGCCTGAATAAACGTCCTATCGCTGTTTATTTGTCTGCGCGCGTGCTTGTGTGTGTGTGTGTGTGTGTGCGTGCGTGCACGCGGTGTGATGGAGCCAGAGGATTCACTAATCCCACAGAGCCACTGTGCTTTCAATTAGCTGAGAGGGGCTGCCCAGGGCAGCTCCAGGTCAGACTGTTATCTCAGCCAGCAGCTAATCCACCAGGAGCTGATGACTGGAGGGGATGGGGCATAGAGAGAGAGAGAGAGAGAGAGAGAGAGGGGGGGGGCGGAGAAGGGGGGGGAGAGGGGGGAGGAGAAGGGAGAGAAGGGGGGAGAGAGAGATTGTGGAGAGGGGAAGAGGAGAAGGGGGGAGAGGAGGAGGACAAAGGGGGAGAGAGGGGGAGAGGAAGGGGGGGAATCTAAGGACAGAGATGAGGAGCTATAGGCTCTCTGCAGTGAGGTAATTAATGCTGTCATTTTTTATCTTTAGCCTACTGTGGCCACACCTACTGTACGTAAGGTGAGAACAGCTATGAGTACCACAAGCCACTGAGGGGTGCTTATGCCGTGTACGTCTGATCCAGGCAGGAGGGCGTAGCTTCACGAGACCATCCTGATCTCGCAGGCTTCAGCTTGAATCAGTCTGGAGGGCTTGAGATCTTTCAGTGTTGACCAATCAGCTTCATACTGATAGATACGGGTGTGGTTTATATGGACCGGTATGCAGGTTCCTAAAGATGTTAACATACTGTATAGGTGCTGCATTCAGTTTTATTAAATTGGAATTATAATTAAATATGAGAAGAGCAAAGAATGGCACTTTTCTTAAAGGAAAATGTGTTTTCACTCTTAACCCCGACTGGCTACAGCAAGAGTTGAACTGGCTGGTCAACAACGATATCTCAGCCTTCGCAATGCATTTCCAAAGTGTGAGTTTCTGAGGGAGCACCCGATGCTATTGAATAGATATGTATGCACTATTCCAGTAGGTGTGTGTGTTGGGATGGCAAGGCGTTGAGCATGCACGGCATTGCGATGAATCGTTCCGTGGTTGCTGTGGCGTTCATGTCGACGTGCGTCGCTCACAGAGGTCGTGCATTACTGATGTTAATCCGCCGTTCCATCAGCATGTACTCCCCCCCCCCCCCCCTGCGGTTACCTGGGTAACCCCCCGTGAGCACGGACAATTACTGGAATGTCAGAGTCAGAATCACACGCAGCGCTCCGCTTTGTTTGTAAATAGTGTTTATTAAAGATGACAAGCAAGATTAGAATGAATAGTGCAGATTAGAAATGCAGTACACGGTGTGCGTGTGCGTGCGTGTGTGTGTGTGTGTGCGTGTGCACGTGTGTGTGCGCGCGTGTGTGTGTTATTTATTCCAGTGACCTTAATCCTGCACACACTACAGTATTATGGGCCTCAATATGAATCACAAACATCATTTACTGTCTTCTTCTACTGCTCTCTGAGTGTTTCTCAATGTCAAGGATGCTTCCTTGGTAGGACGGATCCATCCAAGTGCCTTCCTAGTCGGGTCCTTCCGAGGCTAGTAAAGACATTCGAAGAGGACGTAGTGGAACGGCCTAGCTAGTGTGCAAGATGACGTCGTTCAAAAAAAGTCCCGCCTTCAAAATCATTATGCTTAATTAAACCGCGCGCGTTTCGTTTTGTAATAACAGTTGAAAAAACAATGGATCGTGCTGTTTTGTTGTTAGTTTCGTTTGGCATCATTTTTAAATCTCTTCTCTTCTGACGTTCGCACAGGATTGTGGGTATTTTTAGTACGAGAAGGATGCATCCTTCAAAATCCTCTGATCGAAGGACTGAGTCCTTGGTAGAATTCTTAAGCATCCTAGACATTGGAACGGTACTTTGTCGAGATTCGATGACGTCAAGGATCCTTCCTTGACATTGAGAAGCACCCACTATCTTCCTCTACTGACTTCTTCTACTGCTCTCTATCTTCCTCCACTGTCTTCTTCTACTGCTCTCTATCTTCCTCCACTGTCTTCTTCTACTATTTATCTTCCCCCAGTATGTCTGTCTATTCTGTCTTCTGGCCTCGTCCTGAATCTCTCTTGGTTCTCTTCCTGCGCGCGATAACACACATGCCCATGCTCCTACACACGCACACCCACTCACGCACACACACACACACACACACACACGCGCGCGCACACACAGTATGGTAATCCTTCTCCTCTATGATCCACATTTGTGTAGAAATGACTCACCCGACCACAAACTGGCCCATTTATGGGGGGGGGATTTGCAGGGGAGCAGAGAGAGAGTGTGTGTGGATGGGAAGGGGGGGGTTCTGGATCCAATCAACTCAGCCAGCAGAATGGAACTGGAAATACAATACTATATGCACACACACATACACGCACACACACACACACACACACACACGCGCACACGCACACACACGCACACACACGCACACACACACGCACTGAGTACAAGAAGGTGATGTGTGTGTGTGTGTCACGTATGTGTTGTAACTAGAAACTATCTGCTGTTAATGAATGAACACAGACGGCTAATGACACCCGTTTAACCTTCCTATCAATGCAGTGCATCAAGCAGCTCCGTGCACGTGACTCATACCTGAGTGTGTGTGAGTGTGTGCACATGTGTGTGTGCATGCATGCGTGCATGGGAGAGTGATAAATCATTCAATAGTTGAAGTGCTCCTTTTTGTCACCATGCTTTGCTGACAAAGGCCTGACATTATCTGTTTCTTGCGTGTGGGCGTGCATGTGTGCCTGTGTGTGCACGCATGTGTGTGTGCACGCATGTGCGTGCATATGTGTGCCTGGTGTTACTACAGTATCTGATGCGCGGTGCGAAGGCGGCGCGGGAAACAGTGTTGTTAAACTCTCCATCCTTCGGCGTGTTGCCTCGGCAACATGGAAATGACGTCTTCTTCCTCGTCTCCCCGGCGATTGATCGATTCCATCGACAACGTCCGACATGCTGATGAGGGAAATGCACGTCCAACTGGAGCAGGCAGCGTTGGCGTTGTGTTCCCCCTCCCTGAAGATGGCCGGGGAACCTTTTCAGTGCCTTGCCCAAGGACAGTGCGGTGCCAACAGTGTTCTGCGTGCGAAGGGTTCAGTGCACAGAGAAGAGCTGAATGTAGAAAAGGTCTACTTTTGAATAAATTGGACCTGCACCGGCGGATCGAGTGCTGTCCTTGAGGCTTGGTCGTCAGCATGGAACAATCACTTCCAGGCCAACGGTGGCCATGTGACTTTCGTAAGGGCAGTGTGGCTCCTCAGAAATGCGCTGTGAACCGGAGGCTAACAACCTTGTTAAGGCCACACAACGCACGTACGCACACGCAGACGCACACAATTCCAAAGCACAGCTAATTATCTATGGCTTGAAAATGTCAAATAGCCTTACAACAACACTGGGGGGATATATGACTCAGTTGGTGGGAGGTGCTGTATAGGTTATCGTGGCGAGACACATGATGGAGGCCGGTGGTTTTCAAACAGAACTTGCAAATGAGAACTTGGAGTTTTACTATATACATTTAATAATAATTACTTTGAAATCCTATCTGCAGCACTCTTTGTTCTATAAGCTACTGTAAGTATGGTAGGCCCTCATTCGCTATCACGGGAATCGGGTGCATTGTGGTATGAATATCACAATGGAGTGTACTGCTGTTGTACAACATCGTTCGTAATTTTACAATTACATAAGATGGCGGCACGTCAGTGTATGTATTACAATGCAAATAGGGAATGGCGTCGGACACAGTGCGAGCCTTTCTAAGGCTCGGGGAGGGACGACGAGGGCATAATTACAGCCCTAACTAATTAGATTTCAATCAAATCAATATAGTGACTAATTGACCTTGACTTTTCTTTAAGCTTGGCTGAATGAATTCTTCAGGCGCACTCGAGGGTTCTTCAGCACACGGCGGGGGGCAAACCACATAGTCATTATTAATTAACATATCATACATTAGCCTACATGCCTGTCGTCGCCGCCACCGGCTCTTGAGAAAGCCGGGCCACTAGGCTGCCATCTTGGTAAGGCCTCTCCCACAGAGTGCTATACTCACAATTATTTAAGACGTCTGTTTTCTTCAATACGTCCCTGCTAAACCTGTGTGTGTCCACGGTCATCCCCATATGAACTGTTTGTATACAGTAAATGTCTGTTTTTATACCACTGCTTACTTTACATTGCTGATGTTGCTAACACGTTAAGTCAAGTTTATTTACTTATATAGCCCTTAATCATGTTGCAGTCTCAAAGGGCTTTACAGCCTACATTTCACATGGAAACAAACAACACCCCCTTAACCTGCTCCTCCCCACGGGCATGGAAACACTTCCATTAAAAACCCCCATGGGGAGAAAATGGAAGGGACCACAGAGGGAGGAATCCATCCCTCCAGGACGGTTAAGATGCAGTAGGTGATGGTAACAATAATACTAATACATCAGAGAAATGTAAAGTGTTTTGATAACAAGAATCTGGCCCAAGGTTAGTAGATCGAATACGTAATGAAGTAACATGAACTTGTGCTTCAGCTGTTCCTCCACAGAAATAGCCGGTGAGGGTCTTTCTTTAACAACAGCGTCTCAACACAGTAAAAGTCCTTATTAAAGTTCAGTTCCCCAGAGACCTCCATTCCTGTGGTGTTTTGTCATAGTTGGGTTTGAGTAGGTGTGTGTGTGTGTGTGTGTGTGCGTGCGTGTGTGTGAGACAGAAAGCAGTTAAGGAAGAAAATGTCCAGCTGTGGCTCTGTGTTTTTACACAAATCCTTTCCCAATAAAAGAGTTTGCCAAAAATGTGTGAGCCAAGGGGATTGCATGTGTGTGTGTGTGTGTGTGCGTGCACGTGTCAGTGTGCGTGCGTGTGTGTGTGTACAGTCATTACTGAGTGTGTATATGACAACTGAGAGTAGTCTATAACCTACAACAGAACTGGAGACTGGGGCCTTCACTGTGTGTGTGTGTGCACGGTGCTGGATGTGTGTGTGGGGGAGGCATGGTGATGGTGAAAAAGGAGGTCCATAACCTCCACAGGGGGTCACAGAAAATCGACTTAATCTAATGTGTGTGTGTGTATGTGTGTGTGTGTGTTACATTTCATTCTATTTGTCTGTGGCTGAACAATGTACAGTAGATTTAGTTTCTAGTTTTAGGAGTGTGTGTGTGTGTGTCTGTCTGTCTGTCTGTCTGCATCTCCCCTTATGTGTTCTTGCTGTCTCAATTCCATCAGAGAGAGAGAGAGAGAGAGAGAGAGAGAGAGAGAGAGAGAGGGTGGGGGGGGGAGACACAGGATGGTTGTAAAACGTATTCGCTTTACCCTTCCTCTTCTTGGCTTAGCCCCATCTCGTTCCTCTCTCCCTCGCCCCCTTCCCCCCCTTCTCTTTCTCTCTCTCTCTGTGGTGTCATTGAAATTGTCATGGAAACACCACTGGTTTAGGAAGAGTTTGTGTAAGCATACTGGTTGTGTGTGTGTGTGTGTGTGTGTGTGTTAATATGGAACCATGGGTACTGTAGTTCATGGTGTGTCTGGATACCGTATGTAATTGACCAGCATGTGTGTGTGTGTGTGTGGGTGTGTGTGTGTGCGTTGAGATTTACCATACAGTAGAGAGTGTGTGTGCGCATGCTCTTCCTTGCTTGCTGGTGTGTGTGTATGTCCACATAATGTCTATGTAGCATGTTTACAGTTCACAATTTGATAGGTGTGTGTAGTTTTACAGATAATGAATAATTCATTAAACATGAATTCTCATTGAATGTTTACCAACCTCTTAGACCTTAGACCCTGTGCAATCTCTTTTATGAATTCCTAAGTGTTGTATTTTATTCTGTACCGCGATAACTGGTTTACTTGAAGCTCTTATGTGTAAAATATGTCTAGTGAGTGTGTGTGCCTTGATGTGTAATAATGCATGTGAAAACTTATATTATCTTTTATAAGGCATACTATATACATTCCCTGCGTTAAGTGTCTGACATTTTGTTCACTGTAACAGTAATGTACTTCTACTGCCAATGTACAGTGCAGTATTCTCTGACAGGCTTTTATCAAGACTTACCCAGTAATTTAAGTTAATATTTTGTCCATCTAGCAAGACCTTTGAGAGCCTACAGTAGATGTCATTTTATATACATGAGCACTAGTCTATTGCAGGTACTTGCTATATGCATCCTGAGTAAGTACTTTTAAGTACCAGATGTAAGTACCTGCACAATGAGACCTGTACTAGAAAATTGCAATGAATTATTGCCATAATCATGTCCTTCAGTTCAAACTGTTAGTGTGTGTGGGCGTGCACGCGTGTGTGTGCCTTTATACCTCTGTGCTATTCTTCTTGGTCGAGGAACAGAGGAAATTGAGGCCTTGTGTCATAGAAGCAAAATTTGCTTGGGGCCAAATCCAAGATGTCAAACTGCACAATTTTCTGCAATATATCAAAAACTAAAATTCCCAATCATTTTTTTAAACTAAGTTGACATTTTCTTTTGTAGCAGACTTCATACAAAATCGATTTTACAGTCAAAGGACATTTAAAAAAAAAAGGTTATCTCCCATATCACCAGCCTGTTTCTGGCCTTAGGGTGGTATACTAACCCACTCCAAGGCTGATTGGAAGGGTTTAGATTCCCTGTGTGTCTTATTATAGATTGTGCCTGTGTTGGATTAATACTGTCAACACACACGGCCCTGTTTTAATCCTGCCGATATTGACGCATGTGTGGTTTCATAGCACAACACATTGCACGCATAGTCACGTTGTGCAGAAGGCAGAGTCTTTATTAAAGGCATTCTAGAGAACGCTTGTTAAATTCGAGCTCAAATCCAAACAATATTCCTCCACGCCCTCCGCAGCGCCACCCCACACATCGAAACGCACTGTGAAGCAAAGCGTAGTACTGCGGCTTTGTTGATGTGAGCGGTGTTCGCCACTTAGTTTATGTTCCTATTTACGGAGCCAGGGCTGTCTAGAATTATCGGATTATTTTTTCAGCACATGCAGAGAACAAAAAGATAGCGAAATGCATATATTTGGTGAATTTGACTAAATGTGTATTAGCTTAATAGCCTGCAATAGCAGACTTTACCTTAAAAATATGTAAATATTACAGTAGTCCAACAGTATACATAGATCAATCCGTAGATGCAGACTGTTGGACTACTGAGTCCTACAGTATCTCAGGGTGGTATTAGTGTTTGTATCAGGCAATACAAATATGACCTCCGGTACAGGTCATATAGTGGTTTCAGTGTTTAGATATTTTATTTATGATCTTTTGATTTCTGAATTAGCTTTTGTTTAAAATGTTTCAACTGAATGATGGGAATGCGTCCTACTTGTATCTCGGTCAGTCTGGCAAAAGTCAGGACATCAGTTTCACAATTTTGCAATACATCTAAAAAGTGAGTGAATTATGCATCTTGGCCCAATGTTCCTTTCATCTTCCTCTAATTCCTGAACATCCAAGGAGACCACACTGGCGTTATCCAGGAACCCAGGGGGCAATGGGCCCAAATAGGCCAGTTTCACAGACATGGGATTAAGGCTGGCTCTTTGAAAATAGATACACCCACACTCCTCTGTGGTGATTTAAACCAGTGGAATTCAACAGAAGGAAAGTAGAAAGTGAACATTCTATCAAAAAGACTTTCTTTCAAAAGTCACTGGCTCACAAAGCAGAACAAACGTGTGTGTGTGTTTTGTTTTGTATTTATTAAAGCTCCTATAGGACATTACAAACTGCATTTAGTTTGTAAATTTGTATTACATTACCACATAGCTTTATTCAGCGGTACATGTGTGGTAGTATCCAATGACATATATAATATTACTTTGCTGTCATCAGCCAGTTATAATAACATTTTGGTTAATAATCCATTTAGTTTTTTTTCTCTCTAACCAATTAGATGTATTTTCAGCAGTATGCGTCGGCATGTGGTAAAGAAATGTCTCATGTATCCCATAAGATTTTGAAATGAAAGTTATTCTGGTCTTTCAGGGTGTAGGTGTTTGACATTCTACAATATTTCATCTGTCGTTGAGTGAAAGCTGATTCTTATGGAAACCACATAACTTTTATATGTTTGGCTCTAAAATTACTTGTACGCGTTTCTATGTAGCATTTATGTATATTAGTATTACAGCATGTATGTAGTTTCTATGTATAATTTATGTATATTAGTATTACAGCATGTATGTAGTTTCTATGTAGCATTTATGTATATTGGTATTACAGCATGTATGTAGTTTCTATGTAGCATTTATGTATATTAGTATTACAGCATGTTCAGTATTTGGACTACAGTTGTACAGCATACTGTAGCAAGAAGAAGTGATTCCTAGGTCAGGCTATGAACAGCATTCATAGTCACAGGTTCAAAATCACTGACATCTCTCTCTCCCCCTCTCCATCTCTCTCTCTCTCTCCCCCTCTCTCTCTTGGCTATCTCGTAGCCAATGCAATTTGTTGTGTTTGGGGAAGGCCGTTAGCATCACTGCAAAAATGCCCTATCAAATATAAGTGCAAATATATTAGTTATGAGCTTGCTATTGCTAAAAACAAGCACATCTGGCTGCCAGTGCAGTAAGTGAAATTCACTTGATAAGATCTCGTAAAATAAAAGCACATTTACTAAATAAGCCATTTATATTAGGAACAAGTCCAACTAGATTTTAAATCTAAAGTTTATCACACTAATTTAGATATATTTTTTGCAGTGTTAAACTTCCCCCCCCTATCGACCTGGCTTCCCCACTGCCCCCCC